>JAKSZP010013985.1:0-26037 GCA_022478985.1 Massospora cicadina | reverse complement strand
AAAGAGGAAGGGCTATTACCCAACGCTCATCTACCATGTGGGCGAGGTCACCCTGGGTGATGAGAGGTACTGCCACCCTCTTTGGTACCTTCTTACTTGGAAACAGGAAAAGGGACCAATCTATGCACAAGGGATGTTCCCTGGGACTTACACAGTCTCAATGAATATCCACTTCACCTCAACCTTCATCCTGTGGACGCTCCAACCCATTTGTTCTCAGCATTGATCTGCCTCTTCAATGTTGAAGACAAAATTAAATATCTGCCAAATCCCCCTCCCTCTCCACCATGGTAGAATAAGCAGCTCACCGCTGTTCCAATTGATCAGTTATTTTATCATTTTATGTGTGTTTCACTGCTCATTTAGGGTAGTTGGCCTATAATTTTGGTCTGTTTGGTGTTTCCGTTTTGGTAATGTCCATCCCTGGTTGGCATATATTGAATAAATTTTTATGACAAAAGGTTGGAGCATATCAAAAAACCTTGGTAGCATAAAGAATTGAGCAGATTAGAAGAAAGGCAAAAATTAATATATTTTAGTGAATTTGAATGTGAGAAAACTTATCCAATGCCTTAAGATTCCACTTGGCGTTCAAAAGAATTTACTCAAGAGGTTAGATCAATTTATGAACCCCTGGAAATATACATTAATTAAGCAAATTTGAGAAAGGCAATATTTAGTAGATTGTAAAAAATTAGAATGCGAGAAAGCTCATCTGAAGCCTAAAGATTCCACTCAGCATTCATAAGAGTTTAATGAAGAGGATGGAATAATTCCAGTGGCCTCAAAATCTGCTGTTCTACCCTCAGATACCGTGAATTTCATGTCAACAACCAAGTTGCCATCTCTATAAATAGTTCCAGCAGAAGTTAACCAATACTAACTTTGCCTTCTAGTTGATAAATCTCTTCTCTGAAAAATCCCCAAATTCCAAAAAAAATTTCAATCTTAAATTCATCTTTATTTTGGAATCCTCAGATCTGGCACTATGGACGTCATGAGGATAACCAAAAGCTCAATAAGTCTATTGCTTATATGCTGCTGCTTCTTAGGTCTAAATCTGTCTGTGTCTATCTAGTTTAGGACTCTTTTTGTTAGTGCTGTTCCTTCTAAGACGTCAGTGTAACCAATGGATCTGCAATTTCACCTATGATACTATTTCTTGTTTTGGGTCTTAGATTATAGCCTTATACATAAATAAATGACAAAAAGTCATTAATTGTTGTTGTCCATCACAACAATATAATCCATTGAATTAACTTTAAATGTCTGGCAGTTTTCCTAACATCAGGCCAACTTGCTGATAAATTTATTGGTACTCCAATTTAATGGCAATAAATGCTAATGATAAATCAATAATCTAATATATGTTGAGCTAAGCTACCCACCCAAATTGGGTTGAGCTATTTCAATGTGTTGATCCATTTCCAGCATATTGCAGATATTCCCTGATAGCATTTAGTATTATGATCTACCAGTGATTGATGATGAGGATAGATTGATAGTTACTTATAAGTTACCAGTGAATCAAGGTCAAGGATAAATTTATATCAATTATTTATTAAAATTTTTCCAGCTGTCAATGCCAAGGACATCTGAAATAATTTTGCTGGCGGATGATGCCAGAGATTTTTTTTAGTGTGTTAATACAAGTTTCACTGGTTTTGCTGATGATAATTAATAGGTGGGCATAGGTTGCCAATTGATGCCTTAAAAAACCTAAATTCCCTATGAAACAAAGTATCTTTTGTTTGTAATTCTTTTTATTGAAAATGCTTGATCTCTAAAATTAACTTTTCTTTCTCGTTGCAATCACTTTGCAACCTATTCAATTCAAGACTGAATCTAGTTTGATAATCTCACAGAGAAGATTAGTCTGCGCCCATGTCAGGGAGCAGTTGGGCAATCAAGGTAAGAGGAGCAGGTGGAAGGCCCGCGGCCTCCAACGTTTGAAAACGCCCCAGAGAATCTGGTGGAATAGACAAAAAATTAAAAAAAACCAGCGGTCACTATTTCCCTGGAGATACTCGCATGGCAAGCACGATGCAACCAGTACAACAACACGCCACACTCCCAGCCACTTTCATCAGTGGAATTCGGAGTCCGCATGTTTCTGGACATCCAAAAAATGGCCTTATGGGAATAATTTGGTGAAGATGTACACAAAATTTTCCCAACCGCGGTGTACATTGCACCTCACTCCATGTCACATGGTTGGCTGGACCTAGGTTTTGAAAGCAAAAAGGCAGCAGATGAGGCTGCAGCAGTGCGCGTAGTGGTCAACCTCCCTGAAGGGCAACAGGTCATCGAAACTAAACACACCAGATGGATAAAATCAAACCAAATTTTCCTCACATTTGACTTTTTGCCTACTACGGTAAAACGTGACATTTTGGAACAACACCTGAAAGATGGTCTCACCATATACAGCAAAATACAATCTTTCAAAATGCAACGCTTCACACTGATGCCACAGCTGTGCACCAGCAAAGCCATTGCAGTTCTGACCCCAACTGAGGAGATCATGAAGGACCTAACCCAGATCCCGCACTCCACTTGTATTGATATTGCAGGGCATACCACCCACCCATTCTGGGTGACCGTGGACAGCGCGCCCCCTATTTGCACCCACTGTGATGTGTTTGGCCATAAGGCGCATGCATGCCCCATCAAGGAGGGCGTCACATTCCAAGGGCACCCCTCAGCGGCCATGGCCAGCAGAGAGGCGCACTACAAACCAACTGCAAGCACCAAAGAGGCTTTCCCGCGGAAAGCACAAGGCTGCTACCTACTGGTAAAGCCTATCTCTCAGCAAGAGTGGAAGAAGGCCAAGCAGGCCCATAGGGCCGCGGCTAAGGAAGTGGCCAAAGCCACCACCGCTATCCCACACTCACAACGCCAGGAGGACATAGAAAACTTTGTGGCGGAAGCAACTTGGGAATCCATCAACCAATCAGATTGGGAAGCCCATGTCGAGCAGGCCACTCAATCTGAGGATCTGATAGGAGATTTGATCTCACCCAATTGTTGCACCCAAGCTCCAGTCAAAACTGACTTGGACCCATCCCAACTGAAAATTTTTTTTTTGACCTGCTCAACGGTGTACCAAACTCATCCGCACCGCAAAAAATTTGTCCAACGTCGGGAAAACAAAAAGTGAAGGCTAAAGCCAATGCCACTCTTTCCACAAAAATCAACAAAAACTCTGATAGTGTTGCTGCTAACACCCACGCTGCTGTGAAGGCCCGCGGGGATCTAGAGGAGGCTAGTGGGCCTGGGTGCCCACCCCCTCACACCTAAGGTGCGATGGGGGAAACCTTCACTTTAGGGATGGTGAATATCGCCGGACTCAAGGCCTCCCCATCCTGGGCTAGGAAACTGAGTTTTTTACAACACAATTTACCCGTGGATATCCTGGCCATCCAGGAGTCCCACTGTCGAAGAGGTTCCAAGGAAGCTTGAAAACAATGCTCCTCCCATCCCTATCCTTTTGGTAGAAGCACTGTGGGGTGCTAATTCAGAAAAATAATTTTTCAAATGTTTAGCCTCAGAAACATTCCTAAATGGCCGAGTGCTTGTTGTCACTTTTTTGTGGGCTGACATGGTACACGCTATTGTCAACATCTATGCCCCAAATGGTGCACGAGAGCGTCAGGAATTTTTCTTGTCAGTCAAATCCCTCCCGCTACCCCCAGACTCTTTCCTAGTCAGTGACATGAATTGTTGGCTAAATACACCAATGGACCGGTGGCCTTCCTCACCCCACGCCCCCCAGGGTCACGTAGAACTACGCATTCTAAAGGCCACCCTCAGGTTAATGGATGCACTGCCATGACATGCCCCGCTGCTCAAAAACATGACATGTCCCCACGTCCACAATGGCCAATTAAGGTCCATGACCCGTATCAACCTTATTCTAACACCGGCGAAATTCCAACCCCACATATCCCACTTTAAAACAATGAAAATGGAATTATCCGACCTTTGACTGGTCTTGATAACCTACCACCTACCTGTCACAGCTGCTAAGGCCCCACATTGGTGCAAAATCTGCCCCCCCTGAGCTGGCGTCGCCAGGATTTTCAACGTGGGTGGAAGAGGCAACTTTTGCAAAAAAGTTTTTTGCACCATTTTGTGCAGACCCCATTTCCAAATGGGCAACTTTCAAAGATGACACCACCCACCACTATCGCCATCTCTCCTCCAGACGCTCATGAGCCACATCAGCGGTTATCTCGCGCGCTCTGGCAGAGTTGGCACACTTGGAGTCCAACATCCCAATTACAGGATACAGCTCTGCATGGGGCCAGAAGTGGGCGGAGGCATCCACCCACCTTAACGCACTCGAAAGACAACACAAACATTGGGTTTGTGTTCAGTACAGGGCTACACGCCATCACAAAAGGTGATAAGTGCACCGCACATTTCTTTAAAATTTTTTTGCACCATGCCAGAGCGTGGCCTGCACACAGGTGCAAAGATCAGATAATTCCATTGTGGATACACTGGCCAAAGTGGTAATTGAAATGCAAAAGTATTACTCCAAGTTGTACCAATCCAATCCAATTCAGCCAGCCAAAGTGGCAGAATTTCTCGACCAAGCCTGCATCTGCACCATTTTCTGATACCCAGAAATAATGAATTTGATTACGCCGAACAAGTTATGGACAGCCATTTGCAGTGTGCCAAACCGAAAATGCCCAGGCCCAGATGGCATTCCATATGAGTTCTACAAAAAATATTTCAAATATATATCCCCATTGCTGCTCGCCTCACTTAACCAAAGCCTGTTGGAAACGCGCCTCCTACCAGGAGGACATGAGGCCTTTACTGTCACACTCTTCAAGAAAGGGGATAAACTAGACTTAGCCAACTGGCGCCCCATTTCTCTAACAAACACAGACACTAAAATTTTAACAAAAATTATGGCTAACCGGTTAGGGACTGTAGCATCTGCCACCATCTCCCCAGAACAATTTGGTTTCATCCCCAGAAGGTCGATTTGGGATAACGTGCACTCTGTGGCTAATGTGTGTCAGTCCACAGCCTCTGGGGCACTTGTATTCTTGGACCAACAAAAGGCCTATGATAGAGTAAACTGGGAATACCTCAGGGCCTGCCTCCATCAATTCTGCCTACCCCCTCGCTTCATCAACTGGGTAATGCTGCTCACGGAATCTGCTACAATGACAGTGCATGGCCCTGGCTTCCTAATGGAAGTAGTCCGCCCTCAAAGGGGCTTGCGACAAGGGGACCCCCTCAGCTCACTCTTATACAACTTCAGCCTTGATCCACTACTGCAAAGTGTGAATGCCCAACTCACTGGGGTCCATGTGCCAGGCCAAGCCCCAGTCAAGATAATGGCATTCGCAGATGATTGTGTGGTTGGGGTGTCTAATAATCAAGATGCACGCGCGCTTGAAGCTCTCATCCAGGAGTATTCCCGGGTAAGCAAAGCGGCACTGAACGCCTCCAAAACCAAAATCATCCTCCTTGGTCAGTTTCAGAACTGCTGGGACCAGCAATTAGTTCCCAACCTGGCCCATCTGCTCGCCCACGTCCTCGCCCTACTAACTCAACACACAACGCTCCACTGGTGCTCCCCTTTGTGCCACGCCCTACCATAGGACCAGTACGCCATCTGGGCGTGTGGATGGAGGCAGGCGGATACGCGTCAGCAGTAATGGAGTGCCATATTCTAGATAATGTGCCAAAGCGCATCGCCTCCCTCAGAGCCCACCCTACTTCCCTTATTGGCAGGGTTGTTTTAGACAACTCTATGCTCCTCTCCAAAGTCTGGTTTGGAGCCCACGCCATCCCCTTCTCCCCAAGCTTCTTCAAATCCTTGTATGCCTTGCTGCAAGGATGGCTTTGGTCAGGCCGCCCTCCACCAGTGCGGCTAGAGGTCATGTTTGGCCCTCATCTTCATGGTGGCATTGGCCTGCTTGACTTCAAAGCCCATGCTGTCAAGATCCTGGGCACCTGGATTTCGGCTGTCACCGCCCCTACACTCCCCTCCCAACACTGGTCCCGCGCAGCCCACTCCAACTTCTCCCGCACTTTGGGCCTCAACAATCCATTGAGCCCCCACTCCCTGATGAAATACCTCGCATCACACACATCAGCCACAGGTCCTCATGTGACTAAAACCCACTACAAACGAATCCTCCTCTCCATGTGGAGCGCTGAGTGGAGAATTCGTATTAGTGGACACACAGCCCAAAGAGGCCGCCCCTCTCCTCAGTTCACACAAGAGGTACAGGGGCTACTCATCCAAGATGGCGTGATCCCCACATGGCCCCATGTCCTATCCAGGGTGGACTACCTGGGCATGATGGACATCCCTTACTTCATTGAAACTCAGAAGACTATTTGGAAATATGCACACCATCCTCTGTTGCAGCCTCAAATCCATTCCCATGTGTGGTGCTGCCTGAGGCAGGTGTACCGTACAGCTGAGCGCTCTAACGCTTTGCACTCATCCTGCGTCGTGTGTGGCTAGTATGGAACGCTTTTCCACCGCCTGGAGAAGTGCCCTACCTCTAAAGTGATATGGCGCGAAGTTCAACGTCTGCTGGCCCAGGATCAAACGCATCCCTTCAGTCTGTCAAGAGATATGTTTGTTCTATCAATGGCCTCCTCCCTTCCACCCTCCCTCCATGCTTTGGTGGTTGTAATCGCCATGTGGACCATCCACACGATTGTCTTAGATGCCATCGAAGGCTCCACCCCCACCCTCCCAGAAGCTGTCCACAGATTCTGGTCTCATTTGGTGGACCACTTTCAAGCGTGGATGTTTGGATACCTCCCACCGCGTTGCTAACAGCTGGTCTCCTCCTGGTTCCCAGTCTGGTTCATCAAATCAGACCCCTTCCTCCACACGTGTTCAATTGTGGCTATGGCCCCTTCACGCGTGCCCTCCCCCTCCCCATAAGTGGCATTCCCGCCGGCAACAAGAGATAGAATCGCTTCTCTGGGGTGCCTCCCCTGGTACTAAGTTTTGTCTCTTCTGAGTCATATTCAGAAGTGTCCATCCCATGGTCGGCCTTCCCCACAATAAATTAAAATTTAAAATGCTTGGACTCTAGATAGTTTAAAGGTTACAATTTAAAGATTCCCAAGGATAGATGCTAGGTGAATGTGTCATGGAGTGTGCTGGTAAAAATTAAATAAGACTGCGCTGCCCCTCATGATGGATTAATACCCAAAACCCCAGCCAGAATACCTTTGGTATAGTTATCATATTGACAAATGAAAAGGTATAACCACCATGTATCATGGAGCGTGCTGATAATGATAGGACTGGCCTAGAACTCAGGGTGAGAGACCACCCTGAACATTAGCCAAATACCTTCAGTAATGCCTCCATATTAATGGATGAAACAGTAGTAAGGCAGCCTTGAGCACCAGCCAAAGATCACCAAAATTGGCAACCATTGATAAAAAATATCTGACAGACTTCTAAAATTTACAAGCAAAATTAAATTGTTTTAAGAGATCATGATTAATGGAGCTGTTAAAGGGTAAAAAGGAGTAAAATGGATTGACAGTGAAACCTATTGGTGTCTGCTGCCTTATAAGATTGCAAAACAAATTAGGGACTGAACAATTGCATTCACATTAGGTGTAATTTTGTAATTCAATTAAATCCAATTGGTATCCTGAAAACTCTTATGATGCTGGATCAATCCTGTCCTGGCCAGCTGACTCACACTTTAATTTTACTACCAATTTTCCCTCCCATTGCAATCTCACTTTGTGGATCAGCATTGCTTCATCCAGTGAATGACTGGGTGCACCCAATGCCAGGCCACATATGGATGCTCCCATTGAATCAGGAAGGGCTTTGTTTTAAATTTTAAATTATTGCGGGGAAGGCCACCCATGGGACAGACACTTCCAAAATTGACTCAATTGAGACAACACTTATTAACAGGGAAGGCACCCCAGAGAAGCAATGCTATCTCTTGTTGCCAGCAGGAACGCCACTTATGGGGAAGGGGAGGGCACGCGTGAAGGGGCCGTAGCCACAATTGAACACGTGAAGAGAGGAAGGGGTCTGATTTGATGAACCAAACTGGGAACCAGGAGGATATCAGCTGTTGGCGGCGCGGTGGGAGGTATCCAAACATCCACACTTGAAAGTGGTTCACCAAATGAGACCAGAATCTGTGGACAGCTTCTGGGAGGGTGGGGATGGAGCCTGCGATGGCATCCAAGACAATCGTGTGGATGGTCCACATGGAGATTGTGACCACCAGAGCACAGAGGGAGGGTGGAAGGGGGGGAGGCCATTGATAAAGCAAACATATCTCTTGACAGACTGAAGGGATGTGATTGATTCTGGACCAGTAAACGTTGAACTTCCCGCCATATCACTTTAGAGGTAGGACACTTCTCCAGGTGGTGGAACAGCGTTCCATACTGGCCACACATGACGCAGGATGAGTGTAAAGCGTTAGAGCGCTCAGCTGTATGGTACACCCGCCTCAGGCAGCGCCACACATGGGAGCGGATTTGAGGCTGCAACAGAGGATAATGAGCGTATTTCCAGATGGTTTTTTGGGTCTCAATGGAGTAAGGGATGTACATCATGTCCAGGTAGTCCAACCTGGATAGGACATGGGGCCGTATGGGGATCACGCCATCATGGATGGGTAGCCCCTGTACCTCTTGTGTGAACTGAGGAGAGGGGCGGCCTCTTCTGATTGTATGTCCGCTAATATGAATTTTCCACTCAGCGCTCTGCATGGAGAGGAGGATTCGTTTGTAGTGGGTTTTAGTACTGTGAGGACCTGTGGCCGATGGGTGTGAAGCCAGGTATTTCATCAGGGAGTGGGGGTTCGATGGATTGTTGAGGCCCAAGGCGTGGGAGAAGTTGGAGTGGGCCGCACGGGACCAGTTTTGGGAGGGGAGTGTAGGGGCGGTGACGGCTGCAATCCAGGTACCCAAGGTCTTGGCCGCATGTGCTCTGAAGTCAAGCAGGCCCATGCCATTATGCTGATGAGGGCCAAACATGACTTCTAACCATACTGGTGGAGGGCAGCCTGACCATAGCCATCCTTGCAGCAGGGCAAGCAAGGATTTGAAGAAGCTTGGGGAGAAGGGGATGGCGTGGGCTCCAAACCGGACTTTGGAGAGGAGCATAGAGTTGGCCAAAACGACCCTACCTGTAAGGGAAGTAGGGTGGGCTCTGAGGGAGGTGATGCGCTTCATCACGTTGTCTAGAATATGACTCTCCATTACTGCTGATGCATATCCGCCTGCCTCCACCCACATGCCCAGATGGTGGACTGGCCCTATGGTAGGGCGTGGCACAAAGGGGAGCACCAGTGGGGCGGTGTGGGGTGAGTTGGGAGGGCGAGCGCATTTGTGAGCATATGGGCCGGGCTGGGCACTGGTTGCAGGGGCCTAGCAGTTTTGATATTGACCAAGGAGGATGATTTCAGTTTTGGAGGCGTTCAGTGCAGCGTTACTTACCCGGGAATACTCCTGGATGAGATCTTCAAGTGCGCGTGCATCTTTATTGTTAGACACCCCCACCACACAGTCATCTACAAACGCCATCATCTTGACTGGGGCTTGGCCTGGCACATGGACCCCAATGAGTTGGGCATTTGCATTTCGAAGTATTGGGTCAAGGCTGAAGTTGTAGAAGTTTGGGCTAAGGGGGTCCACTTGTCGCAAGCCCCTTTGAGGGCGGACTACTTCTGTTAGAAAGCCAGGGCCGCGTACTGCCATTGTTGCAGATTCTGTGAGCAGCATCATTCAGTTGATGAAGCGAGGAGGTAAGCGGAATTGATGGAGGCAGGCCCTGAGGTATTCCCAGTTTACTCTATCATAGGCCTTCTGTTGGTCCAAGAATGCCAGTGCCCCAGAGGCTGTGGACTGGCACGCATTGGCCACTGAGTGCATAATGTCCCAAATCGACCTTCTGGGTATGAAACCAAATTGTTCTGGGGAGATGGTGGCAGATGCTACAATCCCTAAACAGTTAGCCATGATTTTTGTTAAAATTTTTGTATCCATGTTAGTTAAAGAAATGGGGCGCCAGTTGGCTAAGTCTAGCTTGTCCCCTTTCTTGAAAAGTGTGACAGTGAAGGCCTCTTGACCTCCTGGAAGGAGGCGCATTTCCAAAAGGCTCTGGTTAAGTGAGGCCAACAGTAGTGGGGATATATATTTGAATTACTTTTTATAGAATTCATATGGAATGCTATCCGGGCCTGGGCATTTTTGGTTTGGTGCACTGCGAATGGCTGTCCATAATTTGTTTGGAGTAATCAAATTCATTATTTCTGGGTATTGGGAAATGGTGCAGATGTGGGCTCAGTTGAGAAATTCTGCCACTTTGGCTGGCTGAATTGGATTGGATTGGTACAACTTGGGGTTATACTTTTGTGTTTCGATTGCCACTTTGGCTGGCATATCCGCAATGGAATCATCCAAGCTTTGCACCTGTGTGCAGGCCACGCTCTGGCGTGGTGCAAATTTTTTTTAAAAAAATATGTGGTGCATTTGTTGCCTTTTGTGATACGTTTGGCCCTGTACTGAATATAAACCCAATGTTGTGTTGCCTTTCAAGCGCGTTGAGGTGGGCGGCTGCCTCTGCCCACTTTTAGCCCCATGCAGAGCTGTATCCTGTAGCTGGGATGTTGGACTCCAAGTGTGCCAACTCTGCCAGAGTGCGCAAAATGACAGCTGATGTGGCTCGTGAGCATCTGGAGGAGAGGTGGCGAGATTGGCGGATGGTATCTTCTTTGAAAGTTGCCCATGTGGAAATGGGGTCCGCACAAAATGGTGCAACAAAATCTTTTGCCAAAGTTACTGATTCCACCCACATGGAAAATCCTGGCGACGCGAGCTCAGGGGGGCAGATTTTGCACCAAAGTGGGGCCTTAGCAGCTGTGACAGGTAGGTGGTAGGTTATCGAGACCAGTCAATGGTCAGAGAATTCCATTTTTGTTGTTTTAAAGTGGGATATCTGGGGTTGGAATTTCACCAGTGTAAGGATAAGGTCGATGCGGGACATAGACCTTAATTGGCCATTGTGGATGTGGGGGCACATCATGTTCTCAAGCAATGGGGCTTGCCATGGCAGTGCATACATTAAACTAAGGGTGGCCTTTAGAATGCAAAGTTTAACGTGGCCCTGGGGGGCGTGGGAGGAGGAAGGCCACCAGTCTGTTGGAGTGTTTAGCCAACAGTTCATGTCGCTGACTACAAAAGGGTCTGAGGGTAGCGGGAGGGATTTGACCAACAAGAAAAATTCCTAACGCTCTCATGCACCATTTGGGGCATAGATGTTGACAATAGCGTGTACCATGTCAGCCCACAAAAAAGTGACAACGAGGACTCAGCCATTGAGGAAGGATTCCAATGATAAAAATTTGAAAAAATTATTTTTCCAAATTAGCACCCCACAGTGCTTCAACCAAAAGGATAGGGATGGGAGGAGCATTGTTTTCCAAGCCTCCTCAGAACCTCGTGGACAGTGGGACTTCTGGATAGCCAGGATATCCACGCGTAAATTTTGTTGTAAAAAACTCAGTTTCCTAGCCTGGGATGGCGAGGCCTTGAGTCCAGCGATATTCAACATCCCTAAAGTGAAGGTTTCCCCCATCGCACCTTAGGTGTGAGGGGTGGGCACCAGGCCCACTAGCCTCCTCTAGATCCCCGCGGGCCTTCACAGCAGCGTGGGTGTTAGCAGCAACACTATCAGAGTTTTTGTTAATTTTTGCGGAAAGAGTTGCATTGGCTTTAGCCTTTGCTTTTTGTTTCCCTGACGTTGGACAAATTTTTTGTGGTGCAAATGAGTTTGGTGCACCATCAAGTGGGGCGAAATTTTTTTTCAGGTAGGTTGAAGGCCAAGTCAATTTTGACTGGAGCTTGGTTGTAAAGATTGGGAGAATTTGAGTCACCCATCAGATCCTCAGATCGGGTGGCCAAATTGGTATGGGCTTCCCAATTTGATTGGTTGGTGAATTTTCAATTTGCTTCCACCGTGAAGGTTTTGATGTCCTCCTGGCGTTGGGAGTGTGGGATAGTGGTGGTGACTTTGGCCGCTTCCTTGGCCGCGGCCCTGTGAGCCTTCTTGGCCTTCTTCCGCTCTTGCAGGGAAATAGGTTTTACCAGAAGGTAGCAGCCTTGTGCTCCCTACGGGAAAGCCTCTTTGGTGCTTATGGTTGGTTTGTAGTGCGCCTCTCCACTGGCCATGGCCGCTGAGGGGTGCTCTTGGAATGTGACGCCCTCCTTGGTGGGGCATGTGTGTGCCTTATGGCCAAATGCATCACAGTGGGTGCAGATGGGGGGCGCGCTGTCCACGGTTACCCAGAAAGGGTGGGTGGTATGCCCTTTGATGTTAATAAAAGTGGAGTGCGGGATCTGGGTTAGGTCCTTCATGATCTACTCAGTTGGGGTCAGAGCTGCAATGGCTTTGCTGGTGCACAGGTGTGGCATCAGCGTAAAGTGTTGCAAATTGAAAGATTATATTTCGCCGTAGATGGTGAGACCATCTTTCAGGTGTTGCTCCAAAATGTCACGTTTTACTGTAGTAGGCAAGAAGTCGAATGTGAGGAAAATTTGGTTGGATTTTGTCCATCTAGTGCATTTTGTTTTGATGACCTGTTGCCCTTTGGGGAGGTCGATCACTACATGCACTGCAGGAGCCTCATCTGCTGCCTCCTTGTTTTTGAAACCTAGGTCCAGCCAACCGCATGACATTGAATGAGGTGCAACGTACACCGTGGTCAGGAAAAAAGTGTGCACATCCCCACAATGTTTTTCCCAAAAAGCTGTTTGTTGGATGTCCAGAAACACGCAGACTCCGTATTCCACCAATGAAAGTGGCTGGGGTGCGGCGTATTGATGTACTGGTTGAATTATGCTTGCCAAGTGAAGATTTCTGGCGAAATAGTGACCGCCAGTTTTTTGAAATTTTTTTATTCCACCGGTTTCTCTGGGGCGTTTTTGAACATTTGAGGCCGCAGGCCTCCCACCTGCTCCTCTTACCTTACTTGCCCAACTGCTCCCTGACATGGGCGCAGACTAATCTCCTCTTTGAGATTTATCAAACTAGATTCAGACTTGAATTGAATAGGTTGCAAAAGTGATTGCAACGAGAGAGAAAAGTAAAAGTAGGAAGGGCTTTGTTGCACCCATATTTATCGGGATGGGCTCATAATTAATGGCAGCAAAGATTCATAGCAAATGTGAATCCCTACGCTAAAAACAGTTAACTCAATTTGTTTTTGGCGGATTCCAATTTAATTACATCAATGGAAATTATTATTTCAAAGACAGCCTTCTGGGGGGGATCACTGCAAAACCCTGCTGGCAGTGGCCCCTGGCCGCCACTGCTTCCTCACAAACACCCTGAATTTTCTACACTAGCTTATAAGTTGTTGGCATGAGGTAAAATGAGTTTATCTTTCAATGGATATATTGTCACCTACTTCCCCCCAAGGGAAATTAGGCCAATGTAGTACTTTTATGTGCCTTTGTAAGCCCGATTGCAAAGATGGAGGCAACCTTCTGTGGAGGGCAGGGAGTGTATGATGCGTGATGTGGAGGACTTCCATCAACTTGTGGCAATTTAAACAATTGTTGGCACTAACCCCAGCTATTTTTGTATGAAGAAAATCCTTTTCACGCCACCAAGTTCTGTACTGAGTGATGCAAGCAACAGGACGCCAAATTAGCCTTCATTTACACCTCTGCTAAGTATTCAATCATCACCAGCTTAGGGTCCATGAATGGCGTGTCTTTGTATGGTGACAACTGGGAAGTGCGAAAGATGAGTGCTGTTTCCAATGAGCGGGAAGAGCCAACTAAAAGACCCCATTACTGAAATCTTCCTTGACCACATGAGGGCCCAAACGTTTTCTCACAAACTTCCACAAAGAACCTCCATATGCAGGTGGTGCATATCAATCATGATCAATGAACCTACCATGATCTCATGGGTGGGAAGACATTTCTAATCCGCAAACTGCTTGTAATCATTGATGGCTTTAATCAGATGGTCCCAGACCAGGGCTTGAGTGCTAAGGATTTGTTGCACATGATCCGCTACAGCAAGGATCTACAGATGAAGGCATGTACCATAGTAGATAGAGAAATATCCCAACATGGCCTCATAAGGCAAAAACTCAGTAGACATGTAGGAGGCATTATTATATGCAAATTGTGCCAACAGAAGGTCATCCGAACAGGTATCCTGCATGGCAGTGGTGTAGCACCATAAATAGAGTTTGAAAATCTGGTTGATCTGCTACATTTGTCCTTCAGAGCTGGGATGTTATGTGGTGGAACAGCACAGCTTAATTAATAAGGTATCCAGGAGGGTCATCCAAAAGTGTGCCATAAACTATGGCCCTGTCATGGTTGAATGACTTAATAGTGGGAACAAAAGCCAAGGATAAAGCCAGGTGACAGGAGGCCCAGAAGGTGAAACTTCAGGCTCTTCCTGATCTTAAACACACCTTAGACCAACGCTGGGTACAAGCAAAATATTCCCAGGTTGGTACTAATGGGGTGCAAAACGCCCAGCCCCTTGTCTCAGCCCAGGCGTTGAAATGAATGATCTATGTAACGAATGAAGATGGTTTGATTTGGTTAATTGGAGAATGAGGGTTCAGATACCATTTGAGTCATGAAATCATGCGCTTGGGTAGAATACAGCTTCAATCAATCACTTGAGTGAAGGCACTTTCAGTGTATTTTACCAAATTGTACAGGATCATTTGCCTATTGGAGCGTCAAGGCTTGGGCATACTTCCAAAGACCCATAATTATCCTGACTCAGTTTAAATATGTTTTTTGTGACCAACATTTCTTGTTGGTTGACTTTTCATAATAAATTTTCCCCGTTTTACCATTTTATTAAATGATATTTCAAATGATTCTGAGCGCGGACCCCTCAAAGAGGTCTCATGCTACATTAGCCATTTCATTTTAACTATGATGAGCTTATCCCCCATGCACCATTGGTTCACCCAGGTACCATCCAACCTGGGACATTTACCCCATTTTCCCTTGTGCACTGCATCGCTTTTGGGTGGTTTTGTATCTCACTTCTCTGCTTTAGTTATTATTGCTCCAGCACCCTCTGCTGGGTTCTAGTAGCTTTGGTATTAATGGCTAGTTTCCATGCGTTGGCTCTGTGCACCAAGCACCACCACGCTGGAAACAGGAGAGTTATAGACACTATCCATACATTAGTCGACCAACCATCTAAAATTATGTGCATGAACTTTTTCCGTGTGGGACTTTTCCAAAGTGTAAATGGTGGGCGCCAGCTGAGGGCCTCAGCTGTGGTCAGCAGCACTGCTGTTTTCTCTTTTTTCTAAATGTTGGAGCAACTCGGCATTATTATGGTTGCCTCCAACTGGAAAGTATCCACCCTTCATGCTTGTACCTGGTGGATATGGATGTTTTGAGTTCCAGAAGTTGTGATTCCCCAACTTTCCGCTAAAATTACCAATTTCAATTTTTTTTGTGGGGTTTATTTTGACAGCACGTCCAGATGCCGGCAGAATCTGCGAAGATGGCCCTGGTGTTGGCCTTGGATAAAGTCAGGCATTCCATTGCTGTTAAGGGAATAGGGTCATTCACATCTAAAAATGCGTTTTATAACGGAAACCTAATATATACCTCTGAACCATTTTTTCTCTCTCATGACTAAAATATGGAACCTATTCATGTGTATGGAATCACCCCAGAAAATCCCCGTTTGACCTCTTTCATGATTCACAGCACTCAGGAAGTTGAAAAAGAACTGCGCTTACAATATGAAAATGTTTATGCCCCTGCTGAAGATATGGTGGGATATGTGGCCTCAGTAGTAAGAGTGGGCAAGTATTCCTCTCAATTCTTTGATTAAAAATCATACCAGGGTGACATGTTACTGCCAAATGAAGAGTTGGGTGGTGATTTACTGGCGTTTTCAGCTTTAAATAAAGATCATTATGGGTATTTTCTACTGACTGCTATCCTCTCCTCCCCTTTAGGGAAATTCAGCACCACTATTCTGGTGGATACTGGTGCCACAGAAAACTTTATGGACCTAAGCCTAGCCGACTACCTTGGGTTGCATTGCTTGCCTTGTGGTATGGTTAGGGGAGGGGCATCCCAAGATATTCCCACTCTGAAGGTCGTTGGGACAGTGGACTATCAGGTTGGCAAATACCACTTGTACGATCAATTCCAAGCTATCAAAAGCCTCCTGTACCCTATCATTTTGGGTGTGGAGTGGTGGCGGAAGTTTTACTTTAGAACCAACTTGAAAGAGAATATCCTATCCCTAACAGTAAATAATGGTCGCACACTTGTTGTTCCTTTGTCTGAGGTTGATGCTCAGGGCGACGTGCCCCACCTTCACACCCTTATCCTTGCCCCTTTGTTGAAGCCCTCAGTGAAAGGTCCTATACCTTCTTGCTTGGAAGGTTTTTAATCCTCTTTTGATGCAACATCCACCAATGCACTCCCTGAGCACTGAGTCAATTGTGACTTCAAGCTCACTGTGGATCTGGTGCGTATATCTTCCCCCATTTACCCATTGACTATCCAGGAGGATGAGGCGTTGGATGTGTGGGTGAAGGATCAGTTAGCCAAAGGTGCGATTTTTCAGTGTACCTCCCCTGTATGCTCCCCACTTCTCTTTGTTGAGAAGTCTGATGTTACTCTACACCCGTGCATAGACTATGGGAACCTTAACAACGTCACTGTACCAGATCTACATCCCATCCCTTTAGACTCTCAGATTGCTCGCTAGGTAGAGAAGGCTTAGAACTCTAAGCTGGATTGCCTCAATGCGTTCAATCAGATTTGAATTAAAAAGGGACAAGAGTGGTTAACTGCATTATATACCAGAAAAAGGATTTTCCAGTTTCAGGTCATGCCCTTTGGGCTTAAGAATGCCCCTGCTATCTTTCAACGCCGCATTGATGCAGCGTTGGGGGACTTGTTAGGGGTATGCGCGGTTGCCTACATGGGTGATATCCTGTTTTTCCCCAATCATGAGTCCCATGCAGTACACCTTTGGAAAATGGTGAAGAGGATGAAGGCAGCCAGCCTTACGCTCAAGGTCAGTAAATGTGAATTATTCAAGTCCCAGGTCAATTTTCTGGGCAACGTCATGTTTGACCAAGGCCATATGATAACTCCTGACAAGGAGAAGGCGATTTGTGAGTGGCCCACCCCCACCTCAGTCAAGGAATTGAGGAGCTTTTTGGGGACGTGTACGTTCCTAAAGAAGTTTATGCCCAATCTCTTTGAGGTGGCAGCATCATTATATAAGGCTAGCGGTGCTAAGACGCTTCAGTGGTCCCCCGTTTTGGAGGATGATTTTCAAGTGGTGAAGTGCACCCTGTTATATACATCCATCCTTCACCATGTCGACCCCGCAAAGGAGTTCATTGTATATTCTGATGCTTCCAACTTTGCCATAGCGGCTGCTTTGTTACAAGTGGGTGAAGATGGGACTGAGCATCCAGTGGGATATTTTTAGGAAAATGTCTCTGCCTGAGTTGGACTACGCTGTTTATGACAAGGAGCTGTTAGCAGTGGTGGAGGCACTGACTTATTGGCGTCACCACTTACTTGGCTCCTCCTAACCGTTCTGTGTATGTACAGATCACTGGGCCTTGCTGTACTACCGCACTCCTCAAGTCCTAATTCCACGGCAGACCCGTTGGCATGAGACCCTTTCCCAGTTTGCATTTTCTTATGAGTTCACCAAGGGCAAGGATAATGGTTTGGTGGATGCTTTGAGCTGCAACCCTGCTTTGGCTCCCAATCCAAAGGAGGTAGAAATTCATAACACCCAGTTGATGATTCCACCGGGTAAGATTCTGCCTCAACTTCCTGATTCCATGGGCAACACGCCAGCGCTCGCACCTCTGAAAAATGCAGCAGAATATAGTATGTTAAGAAAGTAGTTCTTTCTCAGCCGTTATCTGCCAAATATACTGTGGTTCTCGCTAAGAGCGCTCTAATCAGGAGAACTTGTCCAGGGGTTATCACGTGAAGGATAAGATGGTGTGGTTTCAGGGGCGCCTATGGGTTCCTGCTGGACCACTCCGCCTGGAAATTATCTGGGACTATCATGATGGAATCACCGTTGGTCATCCTGGGGAAGCAAAGAACTTGGAGTTGATATGACGCACTTACAATTGGAAGGGCTTGCCTGCTCAGGTGGGGCGGTATTGTAAAGAGTGCCTGATCTGCAATCAAATGAAACCCAATCAGCAACCTTTAGCGGGGTTGTTGGTCCCAGTCCAAAAGGCTGAAGGGACCTGGACTTCCCTATTGGTGGATTTCATTGTAGAATTACCCGTTTCTGATGGTTATGATGCCATCATGGTGGTGGTGGACCGCTTTACAAAGTTCGCCCACTTTATTTCTTATAGAACGACCATAACCGCTGCTGAGATGGCCAGGCTCTTCGTTACACATGTATTTTCGCTTCATGGGGTTCCTCAAGAAATAATTAGTGACCGGGGACCCCAGTTCACCTCCATCTTTTGGGTAGAGTTGTGTTAGACTCTTCATATTCGCCCCTGCCATTCAACTGCCTATCGCCCCCAATCAGATGGGAAGATTGAAAGAGTGAACCAGAGCTTGGAACAAAATTCTGCGTTGTTACACCGCCGCAGATCATTCAGATTGGGTTCCTCACCTTCCCATGGCACAGTTTAGCTACAACAACATATTGCGCTCATCAATCAGTTGTTCACCCTTTTTCGTCAACCATGGCTTTAACCCCTCCTTTAACATGGAGCCCAGCTGTGGTTCCAAAGTTGAAGCGGTGGTGGACGTTGCTAAGACCATCAATAAGGTCCACCAAGGGGTTTCCACAAGTTTGGAGGCGGCTATGCTAGTTTATAAGGAGAATGCTGATGGCAAGCGCAGAGTGGGTCCAGCGTACAAGGAAGGGGATCTTGTGATGCTTAATGCTAGTAACATCCCTATCAAGCAGCTATGTAAAGAGCTGGGTCCCAAGAGGATTGGTCCTTACTGTGTCATTAGAAAGGTGGGCCATGCCTCATACCAGTTGGATCTTCCTTCCTCATTTTGGATCTTCACCTTCTTTCATGAGAGCAAATTGACGTTGTTTGAGGGCCTCCCACCTGAGACTCCCGAGGCTTATCTTGTGGATGGGGAACCAGAGTGGGAAGTGGAGGAAATAGTAGCCTCCTGCCGGGTTAAGCGACGTCTTGAGTACCTGGTATCTTGTAAGGGGTTTGCCGCAGCTGAGAACAGTTGGGTGCCGGCATGTGACTGTGTATATGCCCAAGACCTGATTGAACATTCCATAATCGTTTCCCTGAGGCTGCAGGATCAAAGCCCAAGCCAGCCGTTGCTGCTAGGAAGTTGTCACCTGCACATAAGAACTTCTCATTAGTGAATACCCCTGGAGGGGGGTGGAGCCCAAGAAGGAGGAGAGGGTAATGTCATGGTTGAATGAATTAATAGTGGGATCAAACGCCGAGGATAAGGCCAGGCGACAGGAGGCCCAGAAGGTGAAACTTCAGGCTCTTCCTGATCTTAAACACACCTTAGACCAACGCTGGGTACAAGCAAAATATGCTTAGGTTGGTATTAATGGGGTGCAAAACACTCATCCCCTTGTCTCAGCCCAGGCGTTGAAATGAATGATCTATGTAACGAATGAAGATGGTTTGATTTGGTTAATTGGAGAATGAGGGTTTAGATCCCATTTGAGTTATGAAATCATGCGCTTGGGTAGAATAAAGCTTCAATCTATCATCTGAGTAAAGGCACTTTCGGTGTATTTTACCAAATTGGACAGGAGCATCTGCCTATTGGAGCATCAAGGCTTGGGCACACTTCCGCAGACCCATAATTATCCTGACTCAGTTTAAATATGTTTTTTGTGACCAACATTTCTTGTTGGTTGACTTTTCATAATAAATTTTCCCCGTTTTACCATTTTATTAAATGATATTTCAAATGATCCTGAGCGCGGACCCCTCAAAGAGGTCTCACGCTACATTAGCCATTTAATTTTAACTATGATGAGCTTATCCCCCATGCACCATTGGTTCACCCAGGTACCATCCAACCTGGGACTTTTACCCCATTTTCCCTTGTGCACTGCGTCGCTTTTGGGTGGTTTTGTATCGCACTTCTCTGCTTTAGTCATTATTGCTCCAACACCCTCTGCTGGGTTCTAGTAGTTTTGGTATTAATGGCTAGTTTCCATGCGTTGGCTCTGTGCACCAAGCACCACCACGCTGGAAACAGGAGAGTTATAGACACTCTCCTTACAGGCCCCCTATTGCTTACAATTTCCTGCAGAAACACAAACATCGAGAAAACATGCCACATAAAGAGCTGGGTGGTTTTCTTGGAGGTAATAGCTGATGAACAGGGGATATTTAAGTAAATTTTAGTAAAGTGGTCTACCACCACCATAATCACATAAACCCATTGGATCTGGGGAGCTCAACAATGAAGTTGATAGATGCTGAGGTCCACAGACCTTCAGCCTGCTTCAAGGAATGGAGAAAGCCATTCAAACCTAACAATTAGATTTTGCCCACGTGCACGTTACACAACTAGTGATTCACGCTGGGATGTATTTTCCCAGGCCAGTTGTACATCCGCTTCACCAAGCCAAGGAATTTTTTTACATGGGTGAACCACTGATGGGAGCCATTGAAGGCACAAATCACCTTGTTGCAAAGTTAGGGCAAAGAACAGACTCAGCATTTAAGCAAATTTGTTCTCTCCACCAATTTATACTGAGAACGCTGATGCGCTGGAGGCCCCAACTAATCACCCAGCTTCAACCCCCATGCATGCCGTTTGACCCACTAATACCCTAGATACCAATGAAACTCCAGACCCCACTTCACAATCAAAACTGGAGGAGGAGCGATAACTAGAATCTGAGCCTCCAGAATTAATGTGGTAGGCTCCCATCCTTCATTATACAATAGACCCAAAGATCGATTTTGGTTCAACAAGATGAGGAAGACAAGGAACCCTTGCAAATCTATATTTAGAATTTAAATTGCAGAGGTCTTGATACACCCAATTTTGGCAATGTGCCAGCTTCTTCAGTTTCTGGAAATATATAAAGGTCTGATGATCTGTCTGCATGGTCTCTTCATGTCACATGCCCTGAAGGAGGTACCACCAATGTGTAAGGGACCACACTACAAAGGCTAACTCATTATTATAAATGTCCCAGGACTGTTTGGATGAAGCAAACTTAAGTAAAAAATAAGCGATTGGATGCTCCAATCTGTCCTGCTCTTGAAGCAACACTGCCTCATGGTGGCTGACAATGCATCACAGGCTACAATGAAAGGCTTGATGGGGTAACATGTTTGAGAATGGGCGATGCCATGAACACCTCCTAAATGGCGTCAAACGCCAGTTGGCATTCCTCCCTCCATTGTAACGGAACATTTTTCACTGTCAAAATTTGCAGCAGCACATCCAGATGCAAGAGGACTAGAGAAAGTTTCTTAAAAAATGATGGTGCCCAAGAAGCTCCACAACTGCTTCTGGATGGTGGGGTGGTCCACGTGAGGATGACCTTGATTTTTTTGGGAGAACAGGTTATCATCCATCAGGGCCAAGTTGCCAAGGAAGGTAACCTCTTTTTAGAACTAATAGCGCGTAACCCAAAAGGGGAAGCCGCCATGCATCTTTATCTGCAAATGAGCCTAATAAAGTAATTATTATTAAGTGAAAATTCCTAACATAACTCCTACGTTATAAGCCTAGAAAGCCATATTAAAAGGTGAGAATGCTTTAGGGATACTTTTGTCTGGTGCCCGTTTTAGCTGGCGGACCATGGTGGACAGCATAGGGGTTGGGGCATCAGCGACATGTGGCATAAGGAGGTATATTGGGGGTTTTATTCGTTAATGAGTCTGGCGGTGTCCATCACCTCAACATATTGAGCAATTTGATGCTCAGCAAAAGTGATGAGAGCAGGCATGCAAGTGAAAGATTTGATGAGATGGTGGGTTTGGGGATAATTGGGATCAAAAAGAGAGGTTTTTGCTGCATTGATGCAAGCACAGCTCACACCAAAAGCAAGCTCCTCAATTTCATATTTCGCATCCTCATTAAAATCGTGGGGGAAATTTGGAATGGGAATACCCTCAACAAGAAGTTCCATCACCCCATGAAGATGTTTGAAGAGGAGGGTGTTGGCGGGAGAAGCTGCTGCTTCTACCACCTTTTTTTAATATTTTTATATGTAGGGAAGCCTTTATAGAGTGAAAATGGCGGGGACATGAAACAGAAGGATTCACAAATATCCCTCTAAGGAAAAATTGGGCTTAACATCATAAGGCTGATCCATATCATCAATCCATTCAAGCACTTCAAATGGATTTAAATTGGCTAATGCCAGGCCAGCTACCAGAATCAGTGCAGTGGCAGATCTTGATTGGCTGAAAACAGTTGACCATGGCAGCTCAGCCAAAACTGTCTCAGCCATCAGCTCACGTTTCCAAAATTCTGATAAGTTTTTAATAACATTTAAATTTTATTGGCTGCTGCTTTGGAAGCAGCACCGGAATTAGCCAAGGTAGGTGGTGGGAGGATCATGCCCCACTTGAAAAATCTGGGTGAGGCAGCAGCTGGCCCAACATCAGAAGGAGGAGCGGCAGAAGCGGTGAAGGTGGAAGCTGTGGGGCACTTGTGCTTTGAATGATCCACTTTGAAGCACAAGGGGCATATGGCTTGGCCATTTTTGACACATGCTCAAAAAGGATTATTGGGTGCGGATCTGATCACCATGTGGGGGGGGAATTGCAAGGTGTGTTACAATGGAAAGGACAGATCATCGCAAATGCACAAGGCCCTGACAACCAACCTTCCCCATTGGCAACCACAAACTGTAAGATGAGGTCTGCACCATAAATGGCCAAACCCTTCATCAGTTCATGGTGAAGGCGTTCGGGGGAGAGAAACAACGGCAAACTGGCAAAATGGACCACCAAAGTGGCATCATCTGGGAGCCATGTGCAAACAGTGGGAATGTAAATTTTTTTGTAAATTATTGGCAGCTTATATGCTGCTGCAGCATCAGCTTCTGAACGGAAGCCAAGCTCAAAATACCCCTTAAATGGGCAGAAGTCAATATAGCTGGCAGGTTTAAAAACTGCCATGACCATCTCAATGATGGCTGCTCTAGCATATGGAAAAAGATTCCCATAAGTGACCCAAAGGCAAAACACAATTTTGCTTCATGGTATCACCAAAGGGCTCCAGAGCACTGCTTGGGAGCTTGTGAGGTGGTGGGCCAAGTCCCAAGGGGGGACATAACACCTGGTAGCGTTGGGAGGGCTAGAAGATCCAGCCTGGGTGTGCTTCAGCAGTGGCAAAAGACGCAATATGGCAGTGCACCACCACCCCAATATGGGGCAGCAGGAGTTGATTGCATTGATATTGGTAAGTTTTGGATTGTTTGAGCGGTCATTTTTTGTATTTTTAAAAATCAGAATTTGGCTTTGATTTAGGTATCAAAGCAAGAGAAAGCTTCAAGGAAGGTAACCTCATCCCTGAAAATCACACTTAAGAAGGTTTCACATAGAGGTCAGCCTTGTGCTATGCAGCCAACTTACCTCCAGGTCCTTCTCATGCTGCTCGGGAGTGAAAATATGTACTAGTATATTGTCAATATATGCCACCGCACAGGTGAACTGAAGGTCACTGAGTACATAATCAATAATCTGCTGGAATGTGGCTAAGGCATTTTTTCAAGCTGAAAGGAATCACGCGGAACTTGAAGATCCCTCTACTGGGTCAAACCACCAAAGCCAAGCCTAACCTTCCACCACCTAAATCTGGTTGAACGCATTACAAGACCAAGCTTAAAAACACTCAAGATTTTGCAATTCCTGGAAAATTGTCTGCTCAAGGGGAAGGAGATAGAGATTATGAACAGCAATATTATTTAGATGACCATAATCCATTCAGGGGCACAACATCCTGTTATACTTCTGGGAAAAACGATGGTAGAAGTGATAGGTGAGGCTCCCTGATACACCCACCCTTTTGCAAGCATATCATTCAACCACACTTACAAGGTGTTTTCCTCCTGCTCTGTATAAAATACATAGTATAATTGATATTGATGACATTTATGGTCATCCAGAAAGCCAGATCATACTCAGAGTGGGGGTGGAAGGCAGTTGCCTTCTCCATATCAAAGATGTCCCTGTACTGGTCCAAGCTAGCAGAATAATCTGCCAGCAACGCCATAGAGGACAGAGTTGACACAATTGAATCCACCGCTTCTTTAGAAGAAAAGATATCAATCAATGAAAATTTGCCACTTGCATAAAGATTCTCAAATAACAACAGGCAAGCCTTTAAGTTAATGCTAGCCTGTTGCCGCTGACCCCAACTAACCCCCAGGCTAATGGGAAATAACAAATCTGGCACATCAATGAACTAATCACAGAAGCCAAACCAATGTACCAATAATGGTGCTGGAAGTCTCACCAGGTAACAGATAATTAGGGCCAACACCACACTTAAAACTGAGAATGTTATGTTCAAAAAAAAGATCCAACCCCCGCGCGACCTGCAAACTCATTTGTTGAAGCTTTGGCCTACCTCAGATGGTCTGGTTCATCGTCTGAAGTAAAAAGTCAGAGTTACAAACGCCTAATATGAGGACAACATACCAGATGGTGATAGTTATTAAGATTTAAACTCCTTAAAAATAAGACTTTAAGGCTGTATTCTCCTGTCATTTATTTGTACAATGGCTTCCTACCATGATTTTCCTGATCACAATTAACTCCTTACCTTAATAAAACTGAAAAGTATTAAATACAAAAAGTTTGTATGTTTTAAACTACCTAAAGATTACTATGTTAAAAGTTGTTTATTTGGATAAATCTAAAGAGAATTTATAGGGCTCTATGTTAACTACACCATTCCCATGACACCTCACCTCACATTTACACTTAACAACATATCACAATGAAGAACTTCAGAGGTTTACAAACTATAAGTCATCCTGCTTTAACCCAACCCAGATTTGTGGACAGTATCTCACTGACACAATTAATTCATGATAGCGTTTCCTCTGACTAATCTGAAAATAGCTAAAAAATTTCTCCTCTCAAGAAACTGTAGTACATACCAAGGAAGTTCATACTACTTTTTAGTAAACTATATAATTTTAATTAATTTACTTTAAAAACTAATTTAACATGACCAACCAAGACCCAATTATGGATCATCAAGTCAAATACATTATGTGGAACTGCTAGGCTGCAAATCCTAAGTTTTTTCTGTACTTAAAATTTTGGTCCTTAATTGTTGATATGTTTGATGTAAGATATATTAAAATAGATACAAGCTAGAATTATCATTTGTGATATCAAATATATTTGAAAAATCAAGTCTATTCAACCATTCAACACTTCCCACGCCTTGACTGGATACAAGCAGAGGGTACCTTTCCTTCTTGATCATGATGTCTAATTTTCAGAAAACTCAAATTACTATTGTTACCTCAGTAGCCTTTCTGCCCAGGATAAATGTGCCTTCCTAAGGCTTAGTTCTTCCAAACAGCGCGCTATGGTCAATTTAGGCGTCCTGACTTCACTTTCTCAGGTCAGATAACTGTTATGATTTGACAGTTATTGTAGAATTATTTTCCAGGCCAGCTGAAAAACCATCAGAACTCAGAAAACCTGAGTCAGTCCCCTTGGTTTCAGTTCCTTCCAGAGAAGTTCCAAATGAGTTTACAATTCACCTTTGACCGCCTCACTAAACCTTCATGGTCCCATGTACTCACAAAGTAAGAAATTTTTGATCAGCATCAATTCTCATCAGCTAGTGATCTTCTTTCTGACTACCTTTTTTCACTGCTTTAAGCCTTCCCTATATATAGCCTTATTTCTTCCCTTCATGCAGGCTGTGTAGCTACTTTAGGTTTTGCTATCAATTTGATGTTTGAACCTGTGGAAGCCTATATGGCTTCTGCACTTGCATCAGAGCCTAGTATTGTTCCATTTGATCCATTTGAAG
>JAKSZP010013984.1:0-26092 GCA_022478985.1 Massospora cicadina | reverse complement strand
CACTAAATGTTATTTTTCTAATCTCATGGATAAATTTTCTTAAAGTCATTCTATTTTTTAAAAATTATTTTGTTATCCCCAAGACTTATAGATTATTTATGAAAAGTTTGGTGATTTATGGTTTATTTGTTCACAAGATAATATGTCTCACATACATACTTTATTCAAGATAAGACTTTAAGTCCAGGGGAACGTCCCCTGCGTGTCAATTGGGCCCTCTTACAATTTCTGAGTAAAAAAACTCCAAAGAGGGTGGCTGTACGCCTCGTCACCTAGGGCGACCCCACCCACATGGTAGACAAGCGCTGGGTAACAGTCCTCCCACTTCAGATTCCTCCCCTGGTGCCCAAATTTACCTCACCCAAACTTGTACACCTGATCAGGGAAATTTGTGCCAAAATTGCTGAAATGAATTTGATCTTTCTGAAAATGAGTGGAAACAAGTTTGATGATTGGAATCCACATAGTCAAAAAGAATTGAAGATCGAGTCATTAGCTGAAATTGCTGACAGTTTTGATTTGGCCAACACCACAATTGTCAAAATTAACCCCCTCCCAAAATCATTGGGGATGATCCCCAATCTGCAGGTAGCAGCATTGGATACCATTGACAATAGTTTGAATCTCACTTCCAGCAAATTGGGCATTGTGGCTAAAGCAACACTTTTAACTGGATGAGTAGCCCAGCGTTTGGGCATGGGCAGGTTGGGCATCTAAACCTGTCCCCAACCAATTGGGACTGCCCCTACATGGGGTGGCCTTGGGGGATTCCCATTGCTCGTTGGGGCAGACGCCATTGCTCTAAACGCTGGAAATGCAGTCAAGTCTTAATTTGGGTGTTTGAGTTTGAGCTGAAAGTGACTTGATGTAAAATTTTCTCTATGTTAATTATCAGCCGTCAACCCAATAACCTCTTTACTGCACATGTTTGATTTCCTCATGCACTTTGTCACGTTGTATAGAATGTATATATCAATAATAGTATGGAGACTATTATCCGTAGTTGAGATTGAACTATTATTAGGCCCAACGCTTTGGCCAGTACTTCCAATTAAATACTCTGTAAGTCGTACTTGTAGGGATATGTTCCTTATACTCTTGTTCACCTGATCTTTGTTAATATACCCTTGACAGTTTCTCTCAGCCCAACACATAGTTGGCAACTATCCCTGATTGTGGTTCCTTTGTCTCTAGATCCCCAATTTTTGATCTTTACTCTTCTCTCTTAAAGTCTTCCAACTATTGCCTTCTGCAATAATATCCTTGAGATGGAATGACACAATAGAAGCTGATAGTCTAACTATACACCAAATTGATAATATTACTGTAAAGTACTTGTTATCTTAAAACTAAGTTTTTTATTTATAGTAAATCCAGGGAATTATATAGTAGTGGATTTATCTGTCTAAAACTAGGTTTGACACCTCTTGAATGAAACGGCAGCTGTTGCCATTGAATCACCCTTTCTCGTCTCAGCAGCGATGGTCTTCTCCATCCTGGCTAGGATTCTGTCATTGGACATCCTCGAGACCTCAAATGGAAAGAGTCAGAAAACGTGTCCCTAACATTTTCCTCTCGATCCAAGCAAACCAACCATAATTGGCTAGTGACCTGCTTAGGTAATGGGACTATTACCCAGTTATGGCAGGTCACTTCACCAACTTATCAATTCACTAGTTGCAGGCAGCATCACTCGCCTCAAAGATCGCTATTCATTTCCAATCAATTGGTGATGAAACCCAACCGATCCCAATTGGTACACCTGATAGTTAATCACTATCAGATGCCCCTATTTCATTGGCAACTCCACCCGATGAGATCTTAGGTATTCATACAGATCACTCCCTGACAGATAAAACCAGGTGAATATCCCAAAATCCCCCAAACGTAGTTTCTCTGAATCTTGGGCCAACCAATTTCCAAATCACTTCGCCTTGGGGAATTTTCCCCTAGTGATACCAGGTAATCTAGCAGGCTGGGAATATGGGTAAAAATCCCAACACATCCCCCCTTTTGCCTAGATTTCCAGTGAGAAAAAGACTGGGGCATGAGAACACCGCTTCAGACATCTGGTTGAATACTTCATCGGCTCTAGAGGAGTACACTTGTCAATACTCAACGCTGCTCAGGACAACCTTTGGCATACGGCGTTCTTCCTCTTCCTCCTCTCTACCACCTTCTCAGAGCGCGGTCTTCACAACCTTCTGTCGTTCCGGGCTGATTGATTTACTTATGACAATTTTAGTCCTGGGATCCAGTTTCCCCCTGTCAGGGTATATGACCTGCTGTTATATTCAAGATTCTTGGTCCAGCGTCCTTGATTTCCTAATTTTCTCCTCATCCTAGACAGGAGACTCTTGCCATCAATGTTTATTTCAAGGCTTAATTAAGAATACTTATTTCTTATTCACCCTTGTTATTTTGCTCATAACCTCTTGGCTGTAATTCATTCCTAATTCTTCCCTTGGAGAGCTTATCTCATTAATTTTATGACTTCCCTAAAACTGGAGCTTAATGGATTATAGAGTGCATAATATCAACTTCTATATAAGTCTGAAATCCCTCCTCTCATCCAGCTCATATGTCAAATTCTGAATCTTGCTACCAGCAGCTCCTCAATAGTCTGTCTGATCCAGACCTCCATCTCTTTCAGCAGAATAGTCAGGATGCTCAACGGAACCTCTTTTATGGTCCTTCCAGGACTCATACGCCTAGTCTAGTGCAAGCAGCTAGTCCTTCCATCAAATTACTGGAAATGGTAACTAATCCCTCCGAAACCAGGCTGGCCATCATTTTGAACAACTCTCAGCTGACTCTACCTCTGCAGTCGATCCTAGAGTTGTACTTCAAAACCCTCCTGTATTCAGCTCCTTTTGCTGATGCTTTGAACATTATTGTAGATGCTCTGGAGATATGCCAGTTGCTCTGTATCATTCATTTCTGGGTGGGTCAGACTTGATCCCTGAGTTTTTCTTCCAACTCGGTCAATTTTACAAACCTGCTGTTCTGGTTTCTGAGCTCTCAATTAGTAACATCATACACTTCGAGCTCCCCTATGCTGAACTCTGGGCCCAAGTCACCAAGGCTTTGACATTAGTGCTGAAACCTCTGATTTTGACAACCTTATAGATTGGGATACTGCCACTTATGCTCTTCACTTTGCTGGCCAAGCTCTTCAAAGTTGGTCTACAAAGCTTCCTACCTCGCCTGATTTCCACCAAATGTTCAGCTTTAGTCTCCACAAAGCCCATAGTCACCACTTGCAAAATGCAATCCGATCTCTGCACAACTATCTCTTCTCCAGCACTTCCCATCAGTATCTTCCGCTGATGACGTTGATAGGGGGCATGATTCTGCAACCCCCATTGAGTATTCCTTCTTTGTTGCCGGCCCACATGTACAGTGTCCTTGTGAAGCCTGTCGCCAGGCGCTCAGGACTAATCTTCCAGCTCCTGTGCTATATCAGGATTCTTTGGGTTATTTGCTGACTGCCACTTTCTTTATTTCTGCTTTCCTCCCCACTCCAGGGTTTCGCGATTGGCATCTTCTGACATTTCAATTTCCTTCCCCTAGTCACTTTTTTCTCAGAGCTCGGCATCCACTCTACAAATGTGCTTTTTTGTAGGTCTCGCCCTTGCAAGCGACCAATCGCATATCAATTTTGACAGGCTGTTTATTCCTACCACAATCCATCCTCTCTTCCCCAAGAGGTGACATAGGTGGAATCCCCTTACCAAGGACGATCAATAAAAATAAAAATTATAAAAATATATCAGCTTTTTTTCTATGCAGTTTATATTTTTTTCAATATCTTTTATTATTTTTTTATTCTTCTTTCTTTCTATGGGACTTGACCTTGTTTTGGTTCAGCGGTCCATCTTTTTCCCCCAAACTGGGTCCTGGGTACTTAAACCTGCCAGTTTTCCATGGTTCAGAGTTCCTTTTTTTGGACTTAACCATCTAGATTGGTTCAGAGGTCCTTTTATTGGACTTGACCTAATCATCAGGACAAGATCAACTTAATGGTTCACCGGTCCTTTGGGAACTCTTTTATTTTTTTCCCTCAATCCAATGCTTTATATACTTTGCGTGGACTCTATTTACAACTCTTCCATCCAAGAGATTCTTGATGGAGTAAGCATCAGTCGCTGTCTTAGCGATTACTTTGAATGGACCTGACTACAATGCATCTAATTTGTTTATTTGTCCAAAACCATGCATATCACAATAGGCGACTCTTTCTCCTATTCAATATTATTCTAATGTTGGTCAGTTTTTGTCATCCAACAATTTCGCTTGTATCCTTTTCTTCAAAGTTGTATCAAATGCTTGCAATTGCATATTGATCAGGATACTCGTCAGTCAGTTCAAGTTTTGCTCAGTACTCATACCCAACGTAGGTTCCACTACCAAATATAAAATTGGCAGTAAGGCGGCCTTTCTTCCATATAGTATTTCAAATGGCATCTTTCCTGTCGCCATATGATGACTAATGTTGCAGGAGAACGTCACTGAACTCAGGTATGTTCCCCACTTGGAAGTTCTCCCTGTGACTAGCTTCCTTAGCGTCGTGGCCAGCATCCCATTGACCCATTCTAACAGTCTGTTCATCTCCGGCCAGTATGGTACTGACACAACCCCTTGGATCCCCATTATTTCGTTTAACCTTGGGATCACATGAGATGTGAAGTTGGTCCCATTGTTGCTCAACAGGACTTGCAGATATCCATGCTGGTATACCACTTGATCCAGGATGAATCTCGCAGTACTGGTAGCGTCTACTCTGGTTAGGGCCTCTGTCTCAACCCATCTCGTCAGATGGTCAATGGCAACCATGATGTAATTGACTCCCTCTGTGCTCATTGTCAGCAGTCCCATCTCATCGATGGACACCGTGTGCCAGGTGAATCCAGGGCGGACCAGTCAGTATCCAGTTATATTCTTATGTGGTTTGTGCAGCCGACACTCCACACAACAAGCCAGATGATCCACAACATCATAGTTGATTGATTCCTTGTAATAATACTGGCAAATATGGTCAGTTATTTTCCTCAGGCCTCCGTGCTGTAAACCTTATGAGCCGCTTGTACTATCGCTGCTCTTTCTGATGGTTTTGGGAATAATAGCTGCTTCCCGTTGATCATCTTGAATACTTGTCCATCCATAATCTCAGTGTTTTCCATCACTTTTCGAAGCGCACCTTGGATTTCCTAATGCTTGTCCCCAATTCTTCCTTTGACCATTCTCTAGAATATCTCATCTGCCTGCAGGTATACCAACTGGACCATTGGCAACTGCAATAAGCCATATGCGTTCTGGTGAAAAGCCCCCCAATTGGTGGACTATCTCATAATAATAAGCCTGAAGCTTAAGTGCCCATTGGGCCAGTCGTCCTTCCAGTTCCCTATGATTGTGCAGCCAATGCAGCAAAGAGTGGTCTGTCACCACCTTAAAGTGCATTCTGTGGACATACACCCAAAACTTCTTACATGCATAAATGACTGCAAGGCATTGACGCTCAGTCACAGTGTAGTTCCTCTCAGCGGCTGAGAGTATCTGGATCACATATGCCACTGAATGCTCATCCCCAAGTTCATCTAATTGGCTCAGTACAGCGCCAATCCTTAGCAATGAAGCATCGGTTTGAATGATAAACTCATGATCAAAATTTGGATATTTCAGGATCTGTGAATCTATCAAACACTGGCGTAAATCATCAAAGGAGTCCTGAGCCTCTTCATTACATACAAATCCTTTTTTTTGGATTCTTTAATAAATGGGATAAAGGATTGGGTATTTGGGCGAAGTCCAAAATAAATCTTCTGTAGTATCCAACCATCCCAAGGAATACTTGGATGTCTCGGACACTCTTCAGTACAGCCATATGCTCTATAGCTGCTATCTTCTGGGTTTGTGGCTACAATCCAATTTATATGATTACAAATCCCATGTATTCCAACTCTTTATTGAAGAAGTGGCACTTCCTTGGTTTGATCTTCAGGTTAGCCACGGATAGTCGCTTAAAAACTTCTTCCAAGTGGTGCAAGTGATCAGTAAACGTTCTACTGAACACATTGATATCATCCAGATATACCAGGATGCACGACAACTTCAAGTCACTTAGTATCGCGTCAAATGGCCCTCTGGAACGCGCAGGCGCATTGCAAAGACCCTGGGGCATCCTCGTTGGGGATATAGCCCCTGCGTGGTAATAATTGCGCATTTTTCTTGGTCTTCCTCTGGCAAGTCGATCTGCCAGTATCCTGAGATCAGATTCATCTTGGAGAAATACTTCGATTCTCTCAAAAATTTCAGCACATCATCAATCCTCAGTAGAGGATACAATTCCTTCTTCATAATTTTGTTCAGCCTCCAGTAGTCAATCACCACCCGGTTCAATCCATCCTTATTCTTCATGATCAGAATAAGACTCTTCCAGGGAGTTGAGGACAGAACTAGAAGCCCATGCTGCAATAGTTTGCTGATCTCATCCTCCACTAACACTTCAAAAGCTTTTTTTTTTAGTACTAGATGGTACTTCAAAAGCTTTTGATCTTTAGATTGGTCTCATCCTTATTGGTAGATTTTCCCCAGTGTCAACCATGTGGATCACATCTCTCGAATATTACAAATCATGGTCATCTTGGGTAAATAATCCCTGATATTTCTCAAATAGTTCAAGCACCTCTTCCTGTTGGCCTTCCTGCAGATCAGTGAGCTGCTCTCAATCAACCAATATGTTGATGCTTTCAGCTACCCCGGCTGGTAATCCCATTTCATTGAGAGACCCAAAATTGTGGAATCATCTTAATAGGCCATCGGGATCAGATGAATAAATGCAATGATCTGATTCCTCTTGATCTTCATTAGTTTTTCACTCAAATTCGCCAGGAGAACTCTTTTCTCCATGGCCCAGCATTATTATCCCAGGAGCCACCCATTGCTCCACTCTGGAATTTTTCCAGGGGCTTCTGACCTTCCCATACAAAAGTTCTGGAATCTCCAAAGTCAACCCTGTGTCAACTATTATCTGCGATCTAGCAAGTATGGTCCTTTCTTTCTAGATCATAATTGTAATTCCCCAGTTTTCTAGGATTTCCGCCAGCATCTCTCATCGCTTCCTACCAACTAATTGGTATCAAATCAGTATTATGCAGAAATTGTATATCAGATTAAAGAAGTTGTTTTCCAATTCAACGGAGCTTCACTGTCCTTCTGTGTTACCAATGGTAACGTCTGACCCAAGGTGGTCAACATATTATCCTCTAAGTTACATTTAACTCTGTACTTCTGTAGAAACTCCGTTCTAATCAGGATATCATAGTTTTGGTTCGCCAAAGCTATGTCTGGCGCAGATACCACCAATGACCTGAATCATAGTGGCAGCACACTATACGCTCCACAGGAAACGGGGGTGTTTGGCCCAGCTGTCCCATATTCTCTATTGTGCTCCAAGTCTGGCGAGATCTTTATCCTCTTACCAGCTTGGTCGAGATAATATTGATGGGCGCTCCACTGTTGACAATCGCCCTCACCCTCACTCAATTCACTTAAACATCTATATATGTACACTCATAGTATTCTAATATAGTATTTAATGAGTGAATGGCGGCGTTATTAGCTGAATCTAGGGTGGTATAATTTGCGCCAATAATTCAGGAAACCATTACTTTATCGCGCCGAGGGGATAGACAAATTAGCCTCATCTAAAAGGAAGTCTGATAACTCTTCAGGATTCTTGGCAGTTCAAATCGTCTCCACCAGTTGTTGAGCATATGGCCGGGCAACTTCCTGAATTATCTCAGGGTCAAATCTCATCGCCCCGCTCTGGTCACAGCATTCACATCATCTTGACAACATGATATAGCTGATCCTGCTTGTCATCTACAAACAAGTCACTAATATCTATTTCTTCATTCATGATATTGGGAGAAACAGGTTTCTCCGCCGCTCTAGACTATTCCATGTCTAGGCAGCGGGCCCTTTTCCCAAATCCTTGGCCGCTGCTGTCTCCTTGGCCTGGACCACGTTAACCTGATCCTTCAGCTTTTTGCAGTGTACGGCGAAATGTCTTTCCCACCACACTGATAGTAGACCTTCTCTTTCTTACTTAACCATATGAATTCTTCAGGCTTATTTCCTGGCATGGTTCAATTGGTAGCCTCCTTTGCTCCTTCATTTCCCTTCATGGATTTAGATTTTATACCAGATTTGACTTAAAACTTCTATTTGGGGCATTAAATGCGCTCCCAAAATCTTCAGGTTGCCTACCATTTGTGAGGTAGTTATCTCCCTTGCAAACATGGAAGACATCATTTGATAAAAATTGTGATAGGGCAAAGGGCCACTTGCAAAGCGATTTTAGCATCAAAGTTGTCCAATACTTTTGCTCCAGCCAGGTTCTGCGACTCCTGGTAAATTTTGATCCGCGAAGCTAGCAAGAGACTCATCTTTATGGAATTGAATTCCCATAAATGCTTTCTTCCATTTTGACATGTGGGTTGGACTCCCAAACTCCTTCATGATGGCTGCCTTGGCCTCAGCATATGACCAGCTGTCCCTTTCCAGGTGGGGTAACATTAAGTTTTGACAGTTGGTGTCCATGCATTTCATGACCATCAACACCTTTTGGTGATCTCCATAGCCATTCAAAGTCATGTTAAACAGTTGGAAAAAGCTGGGGCGTTATCCTAATGGAATGTTGGCAATTTCAGCGTTGCCCTAAATTCCTTCGAGCCATTTCTGGCCTATTCTCTTGATTCAGATACTCAGCTAACTTGAGATGTGACTTCAGGCGTCATCTCCAAAATGGCATTGAAAGTGGGCGGCATATTCTTGGGGTATTCAACTTTAAAGTATCATGTGAGGACTTCTCTCTTCAGAATCGCTGACCATATTGGCTCACAGGCACATCTGTGAGCTTTCATTTCCTCCACTTCCCTGATCAATTTTTCAATATCCATACTGAACTTTCTTAAATACAATCCACTTCTCACTCCATTTTTAATTTTAGGACCTCTCAAACGAGGTCCCCTTCTTTCTTCTTCAATGAGTTTACTTTGCTGAGTAACTCGTTCCCAAAGTTGGCTACATTCTCTACTCCTTCCTCCACCTTAGCGACTCATTCTTCCAAAGCCACGAACTCCTGATGGTCTGCTGAGTTTAAGACATTCTGGTTCACAGTGGCAATCTCGGTCCCCAGCTTTCATAATTCTTCTTTATATTACATTATTATAGATTCTTCACTCAATTACACCTGTAGTGAGCACCAACTTGTAAAAATTTACTTAGGATTGAATATCAGCTGTCAACCCAGTAACCTTTTTACTGCAAAGATTCAATTTCCTCATGCACTTCATCACGTTGTATAGAATGTATTAATCAATAATAGTATGGAGACTATTATCCGTAGTTGAGATTGAACTATATTAGGCCCAACGCTTCAGCCAGTACTTTCTGATTAAATACTCTTTAAGTCATACTCGTAGGGATTCATTCTCTATACTCTTGTTCACCCAATCTTTGTTAAGATACCCTGGTGACAGTTTCTCTTAGCCCAACACACAGTTGGCAACTATCCCTGATTGTGGTTCCTTTGTCTCTAGATCCCTGCTCGGATCTTTACTCTACTCTCTGAGAGTCTTCCAATTATTGGCTTCTGCAATAATATCCTTGAGATAGAACGACACAATAGAAGCTGATAGTCTAACTATACACCAAATTGATAATATTACTGTAAAGTACTTGTTATCTTAAAACTAAGTTTTTTATTTATAGTAAGTCCAAGGAATTATATAGTAGTGGTTTCAGCTGTCTAACCCTTGGTTGAAACATCTTCGATGAAATGGCAGCCATTGCCATTGAATCACCCTTCTTCATCTTGGCGTGATGGTCTTCCCCATCCTGGCTAGGATTCCATCATTGGAAATCCTCAAGACCTCAAAAGGAAAGAGATGAAAAGGTGTCCCTAACATTTTTCTCTCAATCCAAGCAAACCAACCATAATTGGCTAGTGACCTGCTTAGGTAATGGGACTATTACCCATTATGGCAGGTAACTTCACCAACTGATCAATTCACTAGTTGCAGGCAGCATCACTCGCCTCAAAAATCGCTATTCATTTCCAATCAATTGGTGATGAAACCCAACCGATCCCAATTGGTACACCTGATAGTTAATCACTATCAGATGCCCCTATGTCGTCAGCCACTCTGCCCAATGAGATCTTAGGTATTCATCCATATAAATCCTTGATGGATACAACCAGGTGAATATCCCAAAATCCCCTGAATTTAGTTCCTCCAAAACTCAGGCCAACCAATTTCCAATTCAATTCACCTTAAGGGAATTTTTCCCCAGAGATACCAGGTAATCTAGCAGGCTGGGAATATGGGCAATAATCTCAACACCGACCAGATTCAAATAAACATTAAAGCACATAATTCTGCAATGATTTCTGCAATGAGCTAGGAGGAGCATAACTGAATTGTCAATGAATATGCAACCAAGTGATTCAAATAAGGTACAAATTGACACTGATAGAATATGGGGATCCGCTACAGAAACTAGGATGCAATCTGCCCACCCATCCATAAATCCTAAATGACTAAACTACTGAAGGCCATGGCACCAACTACCTGATGAAGGAGTTGATTTTCAGGCCTGAACTCACATTTGGTAATGGCTAAACAGCGTTCAGTAACCTGGGGGATCCTAAACTGGGCATTCAAATTGGGCAAGCATAGCAGGCTGGACTACCAGCACAAAGAATGCCCCATATGCACTGAACCAGAAGCAGACATAGCCCACCGTTACTATGATTGTGTTGTGTTCAAAAAATACTGGTCCACAATGTGTCACAATCTATCAGTCAAACAATTGCCACTGGGAATACACCCATCGCAGGATCTTTTCTTCACAAAAACCCTGAGAATGGCTCTGATCCAACTATGAGCCTTCAATTACCATTATTGTGATGGGTAATTCACTGTGCACTTGTCGCCATGATTTTGAGCAATGAGTGCCCCACCACAAAGGTTTGGTAATGAATACCATTTGTATTATTTCCAATCAGCTCTGTCAGATCTCAAAATTTTATGCGCCTAATCCCCAAGTGTAATAAAGCCACACGTTTGGCTTTCTCCGCCAGATCGCTCATTGCATGAGATGAAGCTACTAATTGATTGAGAATCAAATGGCCTGTAAGCCCGCTGATGATAGAACTGTGGCTAGTGATGGTGATCGCTGATCAGCAATAGTTGGAGGTGCTAGAACTCTAGCAGCCTGAACCCCTGGTCCTTTTTACCCAAGGCCAAATCGCCTGTATTCCGCCCTCCCCTCTTACTTTTCCTTAAAATTTATTTAAAATAAAGTATGGAGTTTTAAAAAATGGTTTAGTGATATAATTCTCCCTTAGGGTGGGAGAGGTCCTGGGTTTGATTCCAGTTGAGCACTTTCTGATATTCTTTCTTGCACTTTTCATTTTTGTATCTGACACATAGAAAACTTTTTTATGGAAAGAAAGCTAGAGAAGCATGTATGTCATAGTCTAATATTTTTCAAATTCTTTTCAAACATTTCATTTACTGTAATGCTATGATATTACTATTGTGTCTTATCAATTAAAAATTTATAAAAAAATAGCAGAGATAGTTAGATTATCTAAGTGATTGGTTAGGTTGCCTATTTTAAATAACGTGAGTAACAGCAACCAGATGGCTGGTAGAGATAAATTTGATATTTATGTGAATTAATTTGAGATTAGTCAGAATCTAAATGAAAGTGATTTAAGAAATCCTCTTCTATAATGTCAAAAGCAAGTGTTTGTGTGTGTGCATGTACACAATACCCAGCCAAAACTATATTGTAAAAAATTTGAAATTGGATATTGGTGGATGGGAGGGGGTCCATGTGTACCTCAGAGCTGGATTTTAATTTATACAATAAGAAAAAGGTTTATATTTAAAAAAAATTAATGTTTTCAATGGAAATTAATATTGTTATGACTGGGCATTTGATATTTGGTTGATTCAATAGATTAGACGGGGAGTTGGGACCATCTAGTACTAAAAAAATAAATTAGATGGGGTTTCCAAGCACTTGGTGTTCATTTGGCTAGTTATCAATTAATTGTTTTTATAAAAATTAAGTGAATAGTTAATTTTATAGTTTTTAATGATTTTGCTTCCCAGTTGCCAGTTTTAAATTTCAATAGACTTAATTTGTTTTAAGCAAAATAGTAGTAAGTTTTAGCTAATTTAATAGGTTTTATTGCTCCTAAACTTATTGATAGCCATTTATCAATTTGTATAAACTAGTATATATATATATATTAATCTGTTAATGGTCAGCTTACCTAAAATAAATAATATTATCTGTTAAATTATACTCACAAAAATTTGTAGGTAAGATGGACTATTCTTTTATTCGAGGCAAGCTGACCAGGGGACGGACATTACCGAAATAGAGAAAGAAAGTATCGACATGAAACCTGAGCAGGGTCAACTCTGTTGTAGAAAGTTTTTTTCACCTCCGGATCGGGACTCGGATTTTTCTGGTTACGTCATGGGTAAGGTTTTCATGTTATTATACCTACTAACCGCCAATAGTTTCCTTCAGCTGGCACCCTGATTGATGTGCAAAGGGCGGGAATCGAACCCGCAACCTTCAGGTTGGTAGCTGTACGCCCCACCAACTCGCATTCCACCCCCTAAGATGAACTATTGACATTATAAAAACTAAAGAAAACTGATAAAAAACAACTTCCTTTTAACAACTTAATGGAATTTGACCTATTAGCCTCATGCTGGAAATTTTTTGATTATAAATCTAAATTTATAAACCAAGAAATGCAAGATAGGTTAAATAACATTTTAAACTCCACTAATATATCAACTAGTAGTTATATTAATAAACATGGGTGAAGCTGGGGCTACCTACTAGTTATGAATAAAATTATTGTATAAATATGCAAATATATTTGTTACATAATTTCTCATAAATAAATAAACTAAAAAACCCAAAGTTATAAAAAAATTATGAATAAACAAGAAACAATACAGAGTGGGTTTCCTTGCTTTTTGCTCTCAGAACTTAAATAAAAGGTATATATAAGATGTAAAATGATATATATGGCATAATCAGTATCAAAATATCATTTTTTACTGAGTAATTTAATATTACTTAGTTTGTTCAATAAGCTATATGATTTTATGTAAGAGGGTGATAGTCACTTATTTGCATTGATTGTCCCAATTATATACTAAAATCAATGATAGCTATATACAATACTTTATTTATATTTTGCTGTTTTTGATTAGCCCAATCTTATATTAAAATTAATGATATCAACAATACTTAATTTAATCTAATTTTTAATTGATTTAATTAAATTTGAGAATATACTAAACCAATTAATGGTCATCTATGATACCTAATTTAATCTATTTAACTAGTTGTTTTAAATTAATCTGATTATGTAATAAATTTACTAATTTACTTGTGGAAGGTCAAACATGAAATACTAAACTACTATGACTATTTTTGGGATCATGGCGTTGTTAAATGCTCACAAGTGCTGTTTGCACAGGATTTCAACAATAGAGCCATCACAGGAGTATTAAAACTCTCAAAAGCAGTTTAATTTTTATAGCACTAGTGACGTCCAGCTCAAAAGGATGGGCTCTCTACGCTTCTTTATTTTCAAAAAGGTCAAACAAAGGGATTATCAGTAAGTAAAAAATTCCTAACATGGCTCTTTTGGCTAATAACCTAAGATGCCATATCAGATGGGGAAGAGGGGATCTCCATCCAGTGTATATCAAAGAACACGTGACATGGTGGAAAGAATTGGATCTGGGGCGTCAGCAGCATGGGGTTGAAGGTTGTCAAGATGAGGGTTATCCTCATTGATGAGGCCAGCTGTATGCATAGTCTTAAGATTCTGGGTAGGTTGGAATTTGGCATGCTTAATCAACTCTGGCACACACAAAAAGCTTTTAATTTTTTGATGGGTTTGGGGGTAATTTAGGTTAAACAGCCACTGTTTTGCTGCATCCATGCATGTGCAGCCTGCCCCAAATGCAATCTCCTCAATTGGTGCCTGTACATCATCAGGGAAATTTGGCAGAAAGTTTGGGAAAAGAATTCAATTTACAATTTTCTCCATAGCTTTATGTTGGGCTTGGCAGTAAGGAATGTTGGCAGGGGCGGCGGCTGCCTCAGGTGTCATTTTATTTAAGGTTGTGGAAGTAAGGAAGCCCTTTGTTAGTGCAAAATCGATGATGAGGAGCTGAGTTAGTTGGGTTACAAAGAATTCTAGCCAATCAAATTCAGCATTTTTAGAATATTCCACCTTGTCATCATTTGCCCATTAAATGTATTCAAAAGGCTTTTAGAGGGGAATAATCAAGCCAGAAACAGAGAGCTGATTGGCTGGGGCTGGGAACAGAAGGTCCACAAACCTTTGACCAAAGTTGGTTGACCAAAAATTGAGCCAGAACCCAATCCAGAACTGTCTTATTGTAAAATTCTTATTGGATGGCCCAGTGGAAGCTAAGGCCGTGGCAGGTGAGGGAAGGGGAGTAAGGATCAAACCCCACTTGAAAACTGATGCAGATTCAGTGGTGGGGCTGATGCTAAAGGGAGGGGCAACAGAAGCTGCAGCAACAGCAAGGTTAGGGTACTTACACGTAAAATGATAAAGTCCAAAAAACATGGGGTGAATTTCTCGACCATCTTCAACGTGGGCCCAGAATGGGTGGTCTGGGGTGGAGAGGAAAGTGATATAAGGGAATGGTAAGGTGGGTGTCCCAATGAAAGGGACAAATGGTTGCAAATACCTGAGATCCTGCCAGTTGGCTGGCTCAATTTGGAACCACAAACTGGAGGATGGGATCTGCGCCATAGGTGGCTAACCCCTCCAGAAGCTCATGGCAAATCTGGTTAGGAGTAGATAGCTGGGCAGCCCGGTGAACTGATCCACCAAAGTAGTGTCAGACAGCAACCAAGTATGGGTAGTTGGGATTGTGTTGTTTTTATAAATAAGTGGCACCATTGCCACAGCCGTGGAATGGGCTTCACTAGGAAATTAGATCAAAATACCCCTCAAAGGGCAGAAATCAATAAAACTGGAAGGCTTAAACACTGCCTGAGCCATTTTGATGATGGTAGCACTTGAGTAAGGAAAAGATTCCCATACTTGACCCAAAGGCCAAAGCACAAATTGCTCTGAGAGAGCACCAGAGGGCTTCTCAGCACCATTTGGGAGCGCGCAAGGTGTTGAGTAAGGTCCCAAGGGGAACAAAACGGCTGTTGGGAATAGGGGGGCTAGTCAAGCCAGACCAGGCGCACTTCAGATGTGGCCAAAACACACCATGAGGCGGCGCACCATCACCCCACATGGGGGAGCAGGCTTAACATTTGATGACATCAGTTTGGAATGGCTCAACAAATGAGGCTGTTTTTAACTTTTTTTTAGAAAATTGGATTCAATTAAATTGTGATCAAAGAAAAAGAAAGTGCTTTAACAGCTGTTTACAATTTAACATGAAGAATATTAAAAACCACAAGGAAAATTGATTTTTAAAGAATATTGATATAAAATTTAGAGATTAGAAAGAGAGAACGAATTAAATTAACGCATCCTAGATTTTACACTAATCTGAGGCCAATAGTGGGGTCTTGAGGAAATTTAAGTTAGGTTGGGAAGATCTCAAATTTGGCTAAATGACAATTTAACCTATCACCACTCTTAAGAAGTTTTCCACCTTGATAAGGCTTGGTCTTAGATTTTGAATAATTATCCAGAATGACATAATCATGGGGTAGCATTTATATGTAATCCCGTCAATTGGCCATCTTAGACACCTTGTAAATTTGGGCGATTACCGGTGATCTTGGGGGATGATCAATTTGAGAAAAATTTTCACTCCCCTGAACCCCCTCCAGTTCTATAAAAGGAGTTGGTTTCCCTTAGGAAGTTTTATAAATTAAAGCTGGCTTTAGAGCGGCTTCAGGGTCCATTGTTCTATTTTGCCAGGGGGTTAAAGCAACTTCTTATCACAAAGTGCATTATAAGATTGAATATGTGTGGTAGAATCATTACTCCAATTAACACAATTGCGCCAAGTATTGGACAAAAATTTATGTTAAAACGTTAAAGCATCTGACACTTAAGAGTCTTTTTAACTAGTCAAACCTCTAATTGTCCAACAGCCATCTTCAATACTTGATTTAATCTCTTTATTTACTTGATTTGATTAGTTTAACTACTTAATTAACTAATGGACAATTAACAACACTTACTTTATTATATTTATTTAGTTGATTGGTAAACTAGTAATTACCTTACTAATGGACTTCTAAAATACTCAATTTAAACTATTTATCTAACTAATTTGATTGAATCAATTACAAACTATAATTAATTATGGCCACCTACAATGCTATAGGCTCATCACGCTATGACATCATTTCATACCTCAGACTTTGAACTTATTCCCAGCCATAAGACACATATATGTCAAAATAAACTATACATGTCAAATTGATAAACTCCTCATTTTTCAAAATGGGGAGAAAAATGAATGTTTCTTTGTTTGATCTGCAATCCTATACCATATATCTGGTTGTGTTAGATCTTCAATGAGTTGTTGTGCATACACCCACAAAGTTTTATAAATTTAGTTAAGCCATTTTTAATAGTAAACTAAAGATTTAAATTCAAGAATAAAAACTAACATATGTTTTTAACTGTGATCAATATATTGATATGACTGAGCAGTTTGATAAGTTGTATATTTTATAGTTTCTATGTTTTGCCAAGCAGTTTGTGGTTTTAGGTTCATTAATAAGCTAAATAGTTTTAATGAGCAGTTATTGATTGGTTGATTTGATAAGTTAATTGGTTCTAGTAAGTTTTTGTTAGTTTTTGGTTGATTTGATAAGTTAAGTTTAGTTTTACCAAGCAGTTGGTTATTAATTGTTTTATATGTTCAATAGTTTTTTTCAGTATAGTATCTGTAACTCTTCATTCTCAGAGAGGTGGTGTGGGATGCAAACCCACACCGCCAGGGAACTAGCTGTTAATAGAATGGGAAACAGGGCATTGCGTAGGGTGCTGGAGCAGAGGGGACCCAAGGCAAGGGTGTACAATATGGCATAAAGGATAAGATAACCAAGAAATAGAAAAGGTTGGGTAGATCCTAAAGGGGAATACATGACCAAGTGCAAATCGCTGCTAGGAGGATTGGGTGCCTCAATATGGAGGTGACCAGGGCTACCCAAAGGTGCGCCAGAAACTTTGTTAATTGAGATAGGATATAATGGCCCACTTTGTTGGAGACCTCCTCAAAGAGGTCTGCAAACAGGTTTGCCCTAGGAACCATGATAATAAAAACATAAAATAACAGGAATGTTTATTGTAAAAAGTCAACCAATGAGGAACGTGGGTCACAAAACTAACATATTTAAACAACCTTGGGGAAATTCTGGGTTGGTGGAAGTGGTCCCAAGCCTTGGTGCACCAATAGGCACACACTTTTGTCCAAAAAGGGTAGCAAACTTCAAAACTGATCTCACTCAAGTGATCAATTGAAGTTGTACCTGACCTGAGCGCATAATTTTGTAAATGGAACAGGTTTTGAACCCCCATTTCCCAATTAACCTGATTCTCCCATCGTCATTCATTAAGTAGCTCATCCGCTTTAATGCCTGAGCTGAGACAAGGGTCTGGGGTTTTTCACCTCACTTGTACCAACTTGGGCATATTTGGCTTATACCCAGCGTTGATCCAAAGTGTGCTTGAGGTCAGGAAAGGCTTGAAGTTTAACATTCTATACCTCATGCCCCCGCCTTGTCCTTGGGGTTGGTGCCTATTTTCAAGTCATGTAAATATGACATTACCTTCTCCTCCTTCTTGGGCTCCATCCCCCTCTAGGGGCATTCGCCAAGGAAAAGTTTTTATGGGCAGGGGCCAACTTCATGGCAGCAATGACTGGCTTGATTTCATTCCTGCAGTCTCAGGGAAACGCTCGTGGAATGCCGCAATTAGCTCTTGGGCATGAGAGCAGTCACACGCTGGATCCCAACAGTTCTCTGCTGCGTCAAATCCCTCTCCAGGATACAAGATTTTGAGTCTTCTAATTACCTGACGAGAGGATACAAACTCCTCCACTTTCCATTCTGGTTCCCCATCCACTATATAAGCTCCAGGAGTCTCTGGAGTGGGGCCTCCAAACAACTTGAGTTTTCTTTCATGTAATACTGAAAAGATTCGAAATTAAGGGGGAAGATCCAACTGGTATGAGGTGTGGCCCACCTTTTTGACAACGCGGCATGGCCTAATCCTCTTTGTTCCCAATTTTTTGCATGGTTGCTTTATAGGGATGTTTTTAGCATCCAGCATCATGAGATCTCTTTCCTTGTATGCAGGTCCAACCTGTCTCTTACCATCAGCATGCTTCTTGTTAGCCTACATGGCCACATCTAAATTTGTGCTCACCCTTTGGTGTAATTTCTTGATCATTTTGCAAAGTCCACCACCGCTTCCACCTTGGATCCACAACTGAGCTCCAGGTTGAAGGCGGGATAGAAGCCATAGTTGGCGTAGAAGGGGGAACAACTGATTAATGTAAGTTGTGCATTGTTATAGCTTATTGGGCCATGGGAAGATGGGTAACTTAATCTGAGTGATCTGTGACAGTGTAACACCTCAAGAACTATTCAAGGCAATGGTTCACTCATTCTATCTGCCCATCTGATTGGGGATGATAGGCAGTTGAATGGCAGGGACGTATTTGAGGAGTATTACACAACTATTCCCAAAAGACAGAGGTGAACTGGGGCCCCTGATCGTTAATAATTTCTTGAGGGACCCCATGAAGAGTGAACACATTAGTAACAAACAGCTTAGCCATCTCCGCCACAGTGACTGTGGTTCTGCAAGGGATAAGTGGGTGAACTTCGTAAAATGGTCACCACCACCATGATAGCATCATAGCCATCCAAAACAGGCAATTCAAAAATAAAATCAACTGATATGAAAGTTCAAGCTATCAGCCTTTTGACTGGTACTGATAACCCTGCTAAAGGCTGGCAATTCAAATTTCAATTGGTTGAAGACTAGGAACTCTTTAAAATATCTGCCTACCTGAGCGGCTAATCCCCTCCAATTGTATGTGCGGTAGATAAGCTCCAGGATCTTCGCCTACCCAGGATGACCAACGGTGATTCCGTCATGATGGTCCCAGATGATTTCAAGGTGAAGTGGTCCAGCTGAAACCCATAGGCGCACCTGAAACCACACCATTTCATCTTTTATGATAGCCTCTGGTAATATCCTCCTGATTCAATGCGCTCTTTGCAATGACCATATTATATTCTGCTGAAAAAGGCTGGCAAAGGACAATCTTCCTGAACGTATTATATTCCTCCACATTTTCTAGAGGAGCAAGCGCTGGCTCATTGGCCAATAGCGAGAAAGTTGAGGCACAATCTTACCTGGTGAAATCATTAATTTGGTAATATGCATTTTCACCTGCTTTGGACTGGGAGCTAGTGCAGAATTGTGACTCAAAGCATCCACCAAACCATTCTCATTGCCCTTTGTAAAATCACAAGAAAATTCAAATTGGGCAAGGGTCTCATGCCAGCGGGTCTGCCATGGGGTTAAGACATGAGGTGCGCAGTAGTCCAGTAAGGCACGTTGTTCTGTACGTATGTGAAGGGTTGGGATGGGCCATGCAAGTGATGACGACAATAGGTCAGCGCCTCAACCACTTCTATTAACTCTTTATTTTATACGGCGTAGTTTAAATATGGTAGAGACATCTTTCTAGAAAAATATCCCACTGGATGCTCTATTCCATCTTCGCCTATGTGTAACAAGGCAGCTGATATGGCGAAGTTGTAGGCATTAGTAGACACAATGAACTCTTTTTCAGGATCCACATGGTGAAGGTTGGACTTGGACAACAGTGTACACTTTAATGCTTGGTAAGCATCCTCCAGAATGGGGGACCACCGGAGTGTTTTTACCCCACTCGCCTTATATATGGTCGCTGCCACATCAGAAAGATTTGATGTGAACTTCTTAAGAAACATACATGTCCCCAAAAAGTTCCTCAATTTCTTAACTGAAGGTGGGCTGGGCAACTCACGAATCGCCTTTTTCTTTTCTGGAGTTATCATATGTCCTTGATCAAACATGACGTTGCCCAAAAAGAGACCTGAAACTCGAGAAAATTCACACTTGCCAATCTTCAGCGTGAGGCGGGCTGCCGTTAAGCTCTCCACCACTTGCTGAAGGTGTACTGCATGGAACTCAAGATTAAAAGAACACCAGAATAACATCCATGTAGGCAACCGCGCATACACCCAGCAGGTTCCCAAAAGCTGCATCAATCTGGAGTTGAAAGATAGCATGGGCATTCTTAAGCCCAAAGGGCATGACCTGAAACTGGAAAGTACCTTTTCTGGTACGGAATGCAGTTAACAACTCCTGTTCCTTCTTAATCAGGACCTGACTAAATTCATTTAGGCAATTCAGTTTGGAGAAGACTTTATCCTTCTCTACATAGTGCGCAAATTGTAACTCCAAATGGATGGGGTGGATATCTGGTACAGTATAATTGTTTAGGTTACCATAATCTATGCAAGGGCGTAAAGTTCCATAGGCTTTCTCCCCAAAGCGAAGTGGGGAGCATACAGGGGAGGTACGCTGAAAAATCGCGCCTTTAGCTAACTGCTCATTAACCCACACATCTAATGCTGCTTTCTCCCATAAAGTCAAAGGGTAAGTCGGGGAAGATATGTGCACCAGATCAACTGTAAGCTTAAACTTGAAACCAAACTCTGAATGAGCAGATAATTCATTGGCTGAAGCCGCATCAAACGAAGATTCCAAACCCTCTAAACAGGTAGGTAAAGGAACCTACACAGAGAGCTTCAGCAATGGGATAATACTGAGTCATGAATATTAATGCAATGAGGCAAATTGCTTGAGAGTTGGCTTCTTCAAAAGAACAATCAGCTTGTGACCATTCTTCAAAGTTATAGATAGAGTATTTTCTTTCAAGTTAGTCCTGACACCAAACTTTCGCCACCACGCTACACCCAAAATGATGGGGTATAAGAGGTTTTTGGTGGCCTGGAAGTGGTCAGACAAGTGATATGTGCCAACTTAATAGTCCACTAACCCCAGGATTTTCAGCGTGGGAATACCTTGGGAAGCCTCTCCTCTAACAATGAAACCTGGCACGTAGCTCAGCTCAAGGTAGTCGGCTAGGTTTTGGTCCATAAGATTCTCAGAGGCTCCAGTATCAACCAAAATAGTAGTGCTGATCTTCCCTAAAGGGGATGAAAGGGTAGCAGTCAACAAAAAATACCCAGAATTGTCTTTTTTAAGGCAGAAAAAGGAAACACCTCGCCAGAAACTCTTCCTCTGGAAGAAACAAGCTTTTAGGGTATGTTTTTAAATCATAGCCTTGAATGGGATAATTGTACACTCTTACTACTGAGGCCACATATCCCATAATATCTTCTGCAGGTGCATAAAAATTACCATATGTCAGACAATCACTTTCTTGACCCAGGAGAAAGATTGTTGGAGGTATGAGTGCTTCTGAATCTGCTACCATGATTGGCCCATCTCCAGCCCAAACTTTGAATAATATTGTAGTTATTAACAATATAGTACAAAAAGTGAAAAAAACCTGTGGATTCTCGGTGGAATCCCGACTATCAGAGAAATAAGGATTATAATCCAAATTAGCCAAAAAAGGTAAAAACTAATAATAGAAATACCCCGAAAGCTCAGTCAAATATGAGGAGCATAATATTGCATGGATCAAAACCTCCACAAGGCAAGATGATGTTACCCATCGATGATTGGGTGTGAGTTAATCAATCATTATCATCCAAGTCTAACGACCGTCAAGGTGCAAAGATTTTACTCGAGGATGATAGGATAAGCATTAGCCAATCATCACTCTCCAAGTCTGACTACCGCCAAAATACCCAATCATTACCAACCAAGTTAGACCACCGCCGAGGTGAAAAGATTTTACTCAAAGGTGATTGGATACAATACATCAAATTGTTACCATATGGGTCAGTTTTGCCTTCAAAAATTTTCTATCCTCGATCTAATAGGTTGAAAACCTATATTCCCTAACTTGGAAGACTGAGCTTTGTATTCTTTTGCTTTAAATATTGATAGTCTCAAAATTTGAACTAGTTTAAATATAGAAAACTAGTATCGCAAAAGGGACCTTTTCTGGTTTTGCCCTGCCTGTTTAATAAAAAACATAAAAAACCAAAATATGTATTATTTATACTTTAAATAAAAAGTAAACTTTCTCATTAAAATTATATTATTTGTGGCCTCCAATCGCGGATCCCACACCATATTTGAAACAAAGTTCCTTTTCCATCTACTAAGTGCTGCGGATCATGGTAGGGTCCAAACAAGGGTTCTCAGGGGTAATTTGATATACTAGATTGGGGTCCTCATCAAACCTGTAAGATCTAATAAATGACTCAAGTTGTGATATATCATTCACATTATTAAATATATTTTCAGGCTTCAATGACCCCATACCTGCTCCAATGGCCAGGTGTGCTTTGTTATCCAGGGTCGTCACCCCCAAGACCTTAGTTTATGCTTTGGACTGCACCGTGGAAATGCAGTGCAAAGAAATTGTTATTATTAATTCATTTTTTGTTCAGTTTGGGTCTAGACGCTCCCAGACCCTCAACTTCCACCAAAATGGGGAGGGAATCAGTGTGGAGCTCTGCCCAGTTAAAGGGAATACCATTAGTCATGGTTGTAGGTTTTATAGGGGTGACCGCAGGTGACAATATCATGGTGGAATTGTCTAGAACATTTAATTTAAACTTAGGGCTAGATTCATGTTCAAGTTCGTTTTTGGACAAATTCAAAGATTCAGAAAGATAAGACTCCTTCATTTTGAGGGATGCGCATGACTTTTTGGTTCCCATATTTATAGAGGCCAGACCAGGTGAAACCATGACAGCCAAGTTACATGGCCCCTTCTGGGTTGGGGCGGTTTCCCCGCACCAAAGAGCTTCAATAAGATGGTCAAACTTGGGAGGGGGAAACTGCCAAATTGGGGATTTTATCATGGGGAGGTTTAAGGAAGATTAGAGAATGATGTTTTAATGACGTTGGGAAATGGTAGGGCCTGGGCTTTCTCACAAAATTCATTCAAATATAATTTCACTTGGCGACCAGCTTGGTGCAGAGAAAAGAACTCATATAAGGGGTGGATGGACGCCACATCTGGACGACGTTGCTCCAAGACATGCTCCAAACCCTCCACTGATCTCCACAAAAGCAGATGTGTGTGGAACGCTGCAAAAACCCAGTCAGCTGCATCTGGAGACAAACTAATATATTAAATCCACCCCATGCAAGGGTGGACAAGAACAAGACAAATTGTTACTATCCAAAGAAGCTTAAGACATGGTTGAAGATAAGGCCTGTTGAATTCTAAAAGTAAATCATGAGGAAAGACAGGGGAAAGAAATAAGAGAATCATTAAAAGCCTGAGACCAACAGATATGAGCAAAAAAAGGTGGGCACTTCCCAGTTAGTAGTTGCAAGACTAGTGTCAATATGCACCAATACAAAAAAATTAATTGAGAAAACTGTGGTGAGCACAATAGTGGCAGTGACAAATGGCCAGCACCCAGTTTACATATAAAGAAAGTCACACATGGATAATTCTTGCATTTAAAATAAAAATGTTGGTCAGCTAATGTCAGGAGAGTATCTAGAACTCTCTTGTTCCCAGAGAGGTGGTGCAGGATGCAAATCCACACCGCCAGAGAACTAGCTGTTAATAGAATGGGAAACAGGACACCGCATAGGGTGCGGGAGCAGAGGGGACCCAAGACAAGGGTGTACAATATGGCATAAAGGATAAGATAACTAAGAGATAGCAAAGCTTGGGTAGATCCTAAAGGGGAATACATGACCAAGTGCAAATTGGTGCTAGGAGGCTTGGGTGCCTCAATATGGAGGTGACCAGGGATGCCCAAAGGTTCACCAGAAACTTTGTTAATTGAGATAGGATATAATGGCCCACTTTGTTGGAGACCTCCTCAAAGAGGTCTGCAAACAGGTTTGCCCTAGGAACCATGATAATAAAAACATAAAATAACTGGACTGTTTATTGTAAAAAGTCAACTAATGAGGAAATAAACATTAGCTAATATACTTTAACATCCTTGGGGAAATTCTGGGTTGGTGGAAGTGGTCCCAAGCCTTGGTGCACCAATAGGCACACACTTTTGTCCAAAAAGGGTAGCAAACTTCAAAACTGATCTCACTCAAGTGATCAATTGAAGTTGTACATGACCTGAGCGCATAATTTTGTAAATGGAACAAGTTTTGAACCCCCATTTCCCAATTAGCCTGATTGTCCCATTGTCATTCATTAAGTAGCTCATCCGCTTTAATGCCTGAGCTGAGACAAGGGTCTGGGGTTTTTCACCTCACTTGTACCAACTTGGGCATATTTGGCTTATACCCAGCGTTGATCCAAAGTGTGCTTGAGGTCAGGAAAGGCTTGAAGTTTAACATTCTATACCTCATGCCCCCGCCTTGTCCTTGGGGTTGGTGCCTATAATCAAATCATGTAAATATGACAGTTTTAGTCAAGAAGTTTAAGTTTATCTATGATGGGGCGGGTTGACCTTGGGAATATATTTACTAAGACAAGTTTTTTATAGCCTGTTCTGGTTTTGAACCTGTTTTGATCAGATCCTGACCCAGAATGGTAGCAGAAAACACCATACTATGCTATCCACTCTTTGGGTTATGGTATATAAAAATAGTACATTAATTCCTGCTCTGAGATAGCAAGTATATTACCAATTATATGTGAAGCTCATAACCTTTCTATATTTCTAACTTCAAAAATGATGAATTTCTATACAAACTTTCACCCCCTATTTAGCCTCTATAGGGGATGAATTTTCAAAAACCTTTCTTTTTGCTCATTTACGTTATATAAGAAACTCTTGTGCAAAACTATCTTGTTTCTAGACCCACCAGTTTAGGCTGTGCGTTATCTGTCAGTCAGTTAGTGCTAGAGTTTCATCAAGTACATGCATTATCTCATAAAAAAATAAACTAAAAATCATCAAATTTGACATAAGTACATTATAAAGTTTAGTAATAGTAAAAGGTATCTTTTATAATAATAGTTATTTTAATTTTAGTTCTATATAAGATCAGGATATATGTCTCTAATGGCAATTTTTTATTAATTTGGCTGAGCATTTTGGTGTTCATTTAAATCAGTAGTTTTATAGGCTTTGATAAGCAGTTGGTAGTTTTTGGCTGTTTTGTAAGTTCAACAATTGGTTTTTGCTGAGTATTGGTTGATTTTTAGGTCAACCCAATGGGCTTTATAGTTACCAGTAAGTGATTGTTGGTTTAGTTAATTCATCAAATTAATTAATTTTGGCTAATTGGTTTGAGGTTGATATTTTTAGTGTTAATGGTTTCTGAACTTATTGATGGCCATCTACCAATATAAAAAGTCAAAATGATTTTAAACATCTGGAACTTATAAACTCACAATCCCTATAAAAATTGATTATTGATGAACATGAGTTAAAGTTCCAATATAAAGGTATTGTCTATGTTAGTATATGATATACTACCTCATTAACAAATAACTAAAAAATATGAAGTTTGACACAAATATTCTATAAACATTGGGAATAATATTATGGTTATATAACAGAAAATGATAATAATTTTAACATGAGTAATATATAAGACTTTTTTTTTAGTACTAGATGGTCCAGTATTATATAAGACTTAAAAATAAATCTTTAATGATAATTATATCAATTTGACAGAGCGTTTTTTTATTATTTTTAGTTTAATAGTTTATAGTTTTTGATAAGCAGTTGGTAGTTTAATTTTTTCTAGTTCAACATCTGGTTTTGGCTGAGTGAAAGGTGGTTTTTAGTTAAGCTATGGGCTCAATAGTTTCAGATAAAAGGTTGATGCTTAGTTTATTTGATAGTTTCAATTAGTTTTTATAGAGTGGTT
>JAKSZP010013983.1:0-26228 GCA_022478985.1 Massospora cicadina | reverse complement strand
TTCCAGCCAAGATAAAACTTTTTCTGGATTGACCTTACCTAGTACTGAGTCACATGGAGCGGGCTTTCCACCTTCTCAGTCAGGTGAACAACAATATCCATTGAGGATGCCCTCAAGGAGGCCTTTCCAGAAGGTAACTAAAGATCCTGATTGGATGAGGACCCAAAGATCCCAGAGGCATCGAGTTCCCATGCACCCTATAAATATTGAAGCATTTTGAATTAATAAATCATTTGGTAAACTAACCTTAATTTTTCCATTTCTCCTTCATTGCTCACTTCCAATTTTCCAGCTTTAAGCCACCTTGAACCTCAGCACCAGTCAAGAGAACTGTAGTGCTGACAGTTACCAAACAGCAATTATGACCCGTTAACTGTAACTACATTCGGGTGATGCTTTTAGCTGTTGTTGTAATTATGGAAAAGACATTCAAAATTTTGGGTCAGTGGATCCCAGTTTACTCTACCTCCAGTGGAGTGCCCAAGGATCCGGTGCATATGGAACATATCAACATTGCCTATAGTGACGGGGTGATTCCAGTTTGCTACTAGTGACTAAAAAATAAGACCCTGCATCTTCCTCAGCAGATATACAAATATCAAGGGCTGCCGCTCAGAGCTTCTGGGCCAATATTCATCCCCTCCAGACACCAAGTAATAGTACACACTGAGTTAAAGGTGGAAGTGCCAGCTGGGCTCTATGGGAGGTTATTGGGCCATATCAGCAATCACAGCTTGAGCCCCATATGGCTACAGGCATTATACTTTCAGGACATGGGGAGATCAAGGTCTTAGTAGAAAATCTCCAGAACGTTTAATTTAAATCTGATGGCATCAAATAGTGGCATATTTACACTTGATCCATATTGAGGAGGTCCTTCAGGTTCACAAGTTTGGTTTATTGGATGAATTTGGTCTGTCAAGTCTACACTCAGCGTAATGACAGTGGTACTGCAGAAGAACTTTATAGGGCTATCAGAAGAACAGAAAGACCAAGCGATAGCTTTATTTCAAAATTATCAGAAGATTTTTGCTGTCAATGACCACAACTAGGATGCGCTTGGGGGATGGTCCATTGACTGGACACCGGTAATCATTCTTTATAAGGTCTCAGCTGATCTGCCAATCAAGGGAAGCTGATGAAGTTATCACTGAGGGAATTGATAAGCTGCTGGAGCAAGGGATTCTTATACCATCAAAGAGTCCATGGGCTTGCCATTCTAATTGTAAAAAATAATGACAGTACCAACTGGGTAGTGATAGACTACCAAAAGCTCAACAGTATTACCAAAAAGGACTCATATCCCTTGCTTTGGCTCAATGATGCTTTGGATTGGCTAGAAGGAGCTTGCTACTTCTCAGCAATAAACCTGATATCAGGTTACTGGTAAATAGCCGCTTGTGGAAGAACAGGAAAAGTGTGCATAATCACATTCATGGGGCTTTACTAACCAACGTGTATGCCTCAAGGGCTATGTAATGCCCCAGCTACGTTACAACAAGCTATGGACACTATCCTTTGTGACCTGAAGCTATCATGCATCCTCTTGTACCTCAATGACATCAATATCTTCTCTCAAACTTTTCTGAGCATCTTACCCATCTAGAGGAGGTATTCCACCAGCTTTCTGGGGCCAACATCAAGATTAAGCCTCAAAAATTTCACTTTTCAAAGACTAGCTGGAACAAGAGTTTGTGGTAGACTTGATTGGGCTAAAAATACAACTGGCTGAGGTGGCAACCATTCATAAAATGACCCCACCAAACAGTAAACGCAACATACAGGTATTTTTGGGAATGGTTAGCTACTACGGGAGCTTCGTCCTTAACTTCAGTTGTATTGGGGGCCTGTTATTTAAGTTATTAGAAAAAGGTTACCATTTTCAGATGGACGGAATGCCGTCAACACCTCTTTGATATGCTTTGGATGGCACTGATCAGTGTGCCAGTGCTATGCTAAAATTTTGATAAAAAATTAATTGTTCAGATGGATACATCTCTTTCCGCTGTTGGGGCAGTTCTATCCCAAAAAGATGATGATGGAGAGGAGCATCCTGTTGCATACTGTAGTTGGATCTTGAACTGCCATAAATGCAATTATATCATGGCTGAGTGGGAGTGCTTAATGGTGTCTATGCAAATAAGCAATTTCAATTATATTTTCATGGGGTGAAGTTTAAAGTTGTAAAGGACCAGGCTTTGTTATGCTGGTTGCAGAATCTCAAGGAGCTGGAAAGGCGTCTAGCCTGATGGGCCCTCAAACTGCAGGCTTAAAGCTTTAAAATCCTTCACTGGCCAGGAGCAAAATATCCGAGTGCAGATTGTTTATCAAAACTACCTACAATTGCCATTACAGCCAATCTGAGCAATGTAATGTATGCCAAGATGCTTGACGGTAGATATGATGATGGCCCACCACAAGTTATAAAGGTGTTAAACGATATGTGAGCTATTACTTTTCACCAGAACGTTGAGTTGTACAAATCAGATTGGAGATTCAGCAGTGAACTTCCCATGACCATCAGCATGGCCTAGCATTATTATGAGCGCACATGAGGCAGTTGGACATGGTGGATTACACAAGGCATCGGAATTGTTGTACCCTTGGTATTATTGGGAGATCATGAACTTTAATGTGCTTGAAACAATCTCCTGCTGCTACCACTGACAAGTGGAGAAGCTATTCCACCAGAAGGCCTCATACCAGCTAGTACAACCACATTTTGCCTGGCATACGTTTCCATTGATGTTGTTGGCCCCCTGCTAACAGGAGCTAACCTGTCCAAGTACATTCCAGTGGTGATTGACCACTTGACTAGGTGGGTAGAAGCACTGGCAATATGGGACTTGGGGGCAGTCACAGTAGCCAATTTTATAGTGAAATGTATTATCCAGCAATATAGCTGCCCTCAGTTCATCCTTATTGATAATGAAACTAACTTCACCTCCCACATCCTTCCAAGTTAGTTGAGCTGATGGCCATCTGCAGGGTTCTGACAACCCCATATCACTTCAAGTCCAATGGTAAAGCTGAGTGAGTTAATGGGACCTTGGTGAACATACTCCAGAAATTAGTGATGGATTAACCTTCAGCTTAGAACTCTAATTTCCACTGCCATTTTTACACACATAAGCTAAAATTCTGTAATAGGGAAGAGTCCCTTTCAGTTACTATATAGATGGCACCCAGCTCCACCTGCACTACTCTATGCTTGCATGAAAGGTACTGGCAGAATGGATCTGCAACATTATTGACTAACCTGGTAAACACCTTGATCAAACTGTAAACTGAAGTGTACTATTTTGGCTTGACCAAAAAGATAAAGAATCAGGTTACCAATCAGGTATGATATAGCAGACTAGCCCAGTTCAAAGAAAGGGTATAATTATGTTTCATGACTATCACAAGTTTGGTCAGAAGCATAAGTTAGCCAACATTTGGGTTGGTCCATCTGAGATAATTGCGAAAACAGGTATTGACATCTACACTATCAAGGACCCCGTGGGTGGTCAGATCTTAACTGAGTACATGCAAAGTTTCTCCAGGCATGTAAACAATAGGAGACTTATCATCCAGTCAAGTGGGAGATAATATTGAAATTCTGATGTGACTGGACAATAAGGCCCAAATTAACTGCAGCAGATTGGCTAAAATCCATCAACTATAATTTATTAAGTACAGATATTTGAGTGCCTTGGAATAAGGTGAAGCTGAATCCAAAACAAATAGTTATTGGGCTGCCTCCAAATAAGGCAATAAGGTGATATCGATTCAGGATGAATATGTAGTAGATTGCCTCAAATGAAGGTGATAGTGAACTTAAGGATAGTAGATCCTGCCAGTACCTCACAGTTATGAGGATGAACCAATGAGAATACAGCAGTAAAGAATAACCTAAGCATAAAGGATCAGTATTGACCAAAATTGCTGATATATAAGTGAGATGAGAAGGTTGAAGGGTCGGGATTGTGAGTAGGGAGGGTAGAGCGGAGCAGAATGAGTCTGCTATTAAATATTAGATTAAATTAAAGCGGGGTGGCTGAAGCTATTAGCTTTATAATTATTAAATTATCCAAGTTTACCTTGAGGGCTGGCAATCTCCATATCATCCGTTGCTCAGTGGGATTGACCCGGTGCAACCCCTACAGTGGATCTTAACCATATCAACAAAATTTAAACACTCGGTTATCATTTCAAGAGGTAAGCCCTGCCATTTGCCCACATTAAAAACTGCCAAGGTTTCATGTGGACAAGGTTAATGCAGCTTTTGGGGGTTGATATTACAGGCTCGGTTGTAACGGGTAATGATTTGATATTTAGGACCTTGGGGCCATCTTTCATAAGGTTTAGTTGCCCAGGGGTTTGACTTACTACCACTTTGGTTTATGGGCTGGTCATAGCGTTTAAGTGATGGCCCTACTGTCGTCATGTCTGGCAGCTGCTCTGGAGGCTAGGCCTGTTGGATGATAAGTTTGGCATGCCGGCGGTGCCTTGAGGTTCAAGTTTTTTAAAGGCTCGGTGGGCTGAACCTCTTATTAACCCTTTCAATGATTTGACGCATATCTGCGTCCAAAAAATGAGATTTACGTAGATTTATTTATAAATTTATCGAATATTCGTGTTACGACAAGGACCAGAATAGTTACTAAAGTGTGAACGTTGGCGTATAAATTTTTTTAAGTTGAGGGCCAAAAGATGGAGTTTTTTTCGAAAATCAATGAAAGGATTAACCAGTTTTGTTTCTAATGGTAAAGCCAAGCTGCAGCCAAAGTTACGTTTTCACGGGTGGCTTTAAAGTTCTACAGATGGTGTAGTTAGCCGGTATGCCAGTCTAGTAACTTCTAACCCCAGATTCGGTCGATTTTAAAGGATACTCAATAAATTCGGAAGGAAGTTTTATGGGCTTAGGGGTACCCGATTACACGGGTAAACTTCCACTACGTTGATGTATCGGGTAATCGATGGTAGGCGATCCGTGCCCATGATCAGTTAAGGGTTAGTTAATATAACGGGTGACTATAAAAAGGCTCATCGGGTTAAAATTTCTCCTAACCTGATAAATTTCCCTACAGGTATAATAAACCTTCCCCCCCAAAAAAAATCTGATGGTGGGTATAAATTTAATAAATTTGGGTCCCACACGAGGGTATGCCCTCTAAACTCGGTCCCGAACCCACGTTTAGGATCATGCCGGTTAAGCACCCGTCAAACAAACCTACTCGGATACTTATCTCACCAGATCGATACTTGGGTGATAAGGTTGGGGTAGGTTTACTTTGCAGGCTATAGGCGGCTTAATATAGCGTTATTGACCCGTTTAATGGTTCATGACGAAATCCAACTGGGCCTGGAGGCGGCGGAAGTTGTAGAGGGCGGCGAGGGAGGATAACGATTGGACGTGGCGGATCAGGTGCCTAGCGGGGTACTGGACGGGCTGGTAGGGCAGGGTACACGTGGGGCAGATGCCATGCAGCGGCGACTCCTGAATCACGCGGCACTTGGTGCACTCGAAGTCCTGAAGCTGGTCTGCCACGATGTGCCGTTGGAGGGAGGCCATCAAAAGCTCCTCGATGTGGTGGGCAGGGTAGAGGCCTGAGCAGCTGGGGCAGTGCATACCGGTGAAGGCCGCCCCCTCGACGTGAGCTTCCAGGTCGTCGAGCGCGTCGTGGGCACCCATGCCCGCGTCAGCGGCGGAGGGCGGGCTACCGACGAGGGGGTCATCTTCCAAGACGTTGGCTTGTATGGGCACGGGCGCAGCCTTTGTTGCCGGTTGACCTTCCCTAACCTTGTGTTGCTCTGTTGCCGGTTGACCTTCCCTAACCTTGTGTTGCATATGCTCATAGAAGTCGATATCCCAGGCGAAGTTGCAGAAGGCGCATACGACGCCCGGAAACCTGAGTAGCGCCTCTTTGGTGGCGGTAACCGTGCGGGGTTTGTCGGAGGGGCGGGCGCCGGTATCAAGCCTGCGTACGGCAGCGCTAGGGAGGTGGAAAACTGCGCGTGCGGAGTGCGGGTTGACGTCGATGAGCTTGAGGAGCGTCGACTTCATGGCCTCCACCTCCTCGGAGAAGCGCGTATCGAGGGCCAACGCGGCACAGACCGCCTTGATCCACTCCAGGACGGGATGGTAGCCATCCTGCGGGTTGGGTTGGTAATACGGGGACCCCGGAAGGTTGGGGAAGTGGGCGTCGAGGGGGCTACCGAAAGCCATGGCGGCCTGCAAGTCAGGCACCAGCTCCAGTAGCCTTGGCATGATGGTCTCACGTATAATAATCACGCCCTGGTCCACCTCGTTCTCCCGCCAATCCATCTGCGCCTGGGTGGGGCGCGCGCTCGACGCCCGGAGGCCATCCACAAACCCCAGGCGGTTGCGGTGCAGGTCGGACAGGAATTTGGCGAGGACGGCGTCGAAATGGACGCGCAGCTTGGGCGGCAGGTAGTTCGAAATGGCCCAGCTCATGATGACTTTGTAGTTACCGTCAAACGGCTCAGCATCCTCCATCAGGTCGGGGGGTGGCTGCGCCATAATCCCGCCGAAGTTGGAGGGGTTCATCCACAGCAGGCGATCCCAGAACTGGGTGATGGACAAGCCGAGGTTACGGAACAGGGGCTGGCTCAGCAGCGAGTGGATGAGGTACTCACTGAAGGCGACCCCGTTTTCGGTGGAGATCTTGGAGGTTCCGACCACCAAGCGTTGCGGGCTGGCATGTAGGACCGTCCCACCGAACGACTGGACTGACGCGAGAAGCTGGGCAAACAGCTTGCCCATGTACTGCGCAACCATCTGGTGCAGGCGGGGGTCGTACAGGTAGGCTTTTGGCGTGCTGATCCAGCGGTAGAAGTGCTTGACCATCTGTTCCGCATGCGGGCACCCGTCGTCCACCAGCTCCTTACACCAGTTGCTAACCAGGCTTTTGAGGATGGCGAAGGTGGCGGGGTGGATGGCGTGGTGGTCCCCCATAAACGAGGCGGCGGCTTCGTCTTCGCCATCGAGGGTGGCGTGGGCGTCATGCTCAAAGGCGTTGGAGCTCCCCTCCAGTTCATTGATGATATGCGAGTTAAGGAGGGTGTTGGCGGCCAGATGGTCGACGCTGATCTCGAAGCATATGGAGGCGTGAGCGGCGGCGTAGTCAACGTTGGGCAGTGAGGTGTCCTGATCCACCACGAGCCGGTTTTCGTCAAGCTCTTGCCCCGCAAGGTCCGGCAGGTCGGAGGGCGACCACCAGAGCACCGCATGGCTGCGCCGGAGATACCGAGCAAAGAACACGTCCGCGAGGAAGGCCGGGGTGTCCGCCTCCAGGTTGCACACCGGCAGATTGGCGTACCCGGCCCATGCGATCTGCTCCTTCAGCCAGCCCTCGACGCTCAGTAAGCGGCCCAGTAGAAGGTGGATCACCTGCTGCTGCCAGCCCAGCGCCAGAAAGGTGGGACGTTGCTTAGCGCAGGGAATGGTGAGGACGGGGAACTCGGTGGAGGCACGCGCCAGCCGAGGAAGTTCCTCGGTGAGCGGCGAGTAACTCAGGAGCAAGGTCGGGCCCAGCTTCTTGGCCTGGTATTGAACGAGGCGCCTTTGGATTAGGGCCCAAGCCTTGTCGGGATCGTCCAGAAAGTCGGTCTCGAACGTCACTTGGGCTGGGCACAGCGACGCCTGGGTAACGCCATGCTCGCTACGGAAGCCATCGTAGTAGCGGGTGTAGAGGCTAGAGAGGTTGGGTAGCTGGGGGGTGGGCTTCCGGGGGCCGTCGACAACCATCACATACGCGGTGCTGAGGGTGGAGGCGAACAGTAGGAACATGTGGCGAAACCCGTGGGTCTCGTGGAGGAGGACGAGGTAGCTAAGGCTGGAATCCGCCAGGTACTTGGCTTGCGCGTTGAGCTCGCGGCCAAAATCGGTGGGCTTAAACACGGCGGGTGGGTCGGTTGGGCTTGAATCGCCCTTGAAGTAGCAAACACCCCCCAGCTCCAGCAGCGCACGGTGCATTGGGGCAATATGGGTCTCGTAGGCTCCCTTGACGTTGTGGTGGCAAAAGAGCGCGGTGAAGTCGTCGGCGTTGTCGCGATAGAAGGTTTCGGCCATATTTAGGATTTGGAGATGCTGGGAAGGAAACGACCGCGGAAGCCGAGCCTTGGATGGGGCGATTGTAAATTCGGCCTCCGGTGGCAGATTGGCGGGGTCGGCGGTGTCGGGAACCTTGCTGTTTACGTACAGCGTGCGGGGCACCACCAAACGCAGGGCGTGCATCTGCGATCCGAGCAGGATCCACAGCTTGAAGAGCCCCGGCTGATCTGTGGGCGCAACCTGTAGGACGTGGAAGGGCTGGGTGAGGTAGGGCGCGCGGTAAAACCCCGAGGCCCCTCTAGGCACCGACCGGGGGATGCCCGAGGGGGCACGTGAGGCCTGGCTGCGAATCTCGCGCTGCAAGCGCCATTTAACCTTCTGGTAAGCTAACCACTGGGCGTAGGGGGCATCAAGGGCAGGGCGGTGGCCAGCAAGGTGAGCGGCGAGGCGCTCCTCAGCCGTTTGAGGGGGGCGGCGATAAACCTTGGCAACGACGGGGTGAGGGGCGGAGGGAGCCCCAAAGTCCTCCATGTCGCGAGGCTGGGCCTGAGCTTTAAACATGTCGGTTATGCGGCGCTGTTGAAAGCAATCATCGTGCGAGGCAACGCGTTTAGCTAGCCAGTCGGGGTGGGGGACGCGAGGGACGGGGTTGGGCACGCGCTGCATAGCGGCGGGGATGGTGATGAGCTTCTGGATGACGGAGCCGAACCGTTCGATGTAATAGCGCCAATCGAGCAGATCTCGAATGTCGGGATTATCCAAAGCCGGATCGCGTGTCCACTTGCGCAGGTAATGGTTCTTGATGGCGGGCTCGGCGGCAAAGATGGCGATGGGCACGGCGCGCTCCGACACGGGAAGGTCGGGCGGCAGGCGCGAGACGATGAACTGGCACGCCAGGCCCTTATCCTTAACCATCGCGTCCCCCAAAAACTCGGCCAGGCGCTTGGCGGTGGAGATGGACGTGGATTTCTGGTCGCCATACTCGGCCAACGATTTGGACATGGACCGGTTTTCGGCAATCAACTCGAACAGCTCATGGTCGGCCACCCCAGCGCCCTTGTTGAAAAGCAAGTCCAGCCAGCGGTCGGCGACCTTGGCAACGGCGGCGTAGCACTCCTTGAGCGTGGCGCCCTCAAGAAACACGGAGAAGATCTGGGATTGGAAGATCTTGATCAGCTTCAACTCGCCCCGCCGCTTGATTTCAAACCCCTTGAGTTCAGCCAACGTGCCGTCGTGGTTGAAGACCGCGTAACGCTTCTTGAGCAGCTTGTCGGCCTCGGTTGAGGATGGCAAGATCATGGCACGGTAGGGGCCATCCACCTCAAAGAAGATGCTATTCTCGGCCCGGGTATTGTATTTGCGGGCGGCCGGGTCGACGAGATCCTGGTACTGGTGGTTGGTGAACTCGGCGTGCACCAGATGATTCAGCATGGTGCAGGGATACGACACCGTCACCTGCTTTCCCGAATGCAGCCGGAACACGGCATCTTCGGGGAATCCGGACGGCAGGATACACCAGATGCCATCGGTGTCCAGCTCCAGCGGACGGCCCACCTTTTCAACCATCTGCCTCGCCATTTGGATAATGCGGGCCCCAGTCAAGCACACGATGCCGCCCATCTCCATAGAGTACCAGCGGGAGCCCTTACGCATGACATACCCGTAGAAGGAGTTCAGGATACACTTATGAGCCAACTGTAGGGAGTCGTACACGACGATCAGCTTCTTGGCTTCCTCAACCGCGGCGGCGTCGGCGGCCTGCATTGCAGCCTCCAGCTTCCCTTTCCATAGCCTGTGAAGCCCTTTGTACTCATAACGCCGGTCGCGAAAGCTACGCACGGTGTCGATGTAGAACGGGTTCTCCCGCTGGCACACCGTCGAGGTTCTTTCCACCACCTTTGTCTCCTTGACCTTGTTGTACACCTTGCGGCAGTACTGCGTCAGGCGCCGCTTGATCTGCTCGTGCTGCTCATTCGGGGTGAGGCTCTGGAAGGTGCGGGGCGCGTCGGCAAAGTTGTGGCCGGGGAATACCTCGGAGGCCAGCTGGTGGCGAATCATGTTGATATCGCCCTGCTTGGCAGGGTAGTACTCGCCCCTCCACGACCAAGCCATCCTGCGGTCGCACGTCTTCGCTGGGCGGTTGAAGTCGCACGACGCGCAGGTGGAGTCGTCGATGATGGCGTCCGGCTGGAGGCGATTGGTGAGGATGATGTTGGGGTACATGGCGGCAACATCCAAGTGGTAAATGAGTGGATTCCGAATGGCAGGCGAGTCGCTGCGGAGCGCGAGTAGTTTGCCCTTGATATCCTCATACACTGAGCTATAGTTGGCTACTTGCGCAAGCTCCACTTTAAGCTCGCTCTGCAGGCTGAACTTTAAGGCATCGTGCAGCTGATTCACCAGCGTGTCGATGCCATCCGACTGGATGTGGAATGGCACCGGGAGATCTGAACGGAAGACGCCCGCCTCCAAAGCTTCCACGTGGCCGCCCACGTAGGTCTCGGACTCGAGCACGTGCCCGTTGTACAGCTTGCCGGGATCATCCACGTGCTTGTTGGGCATCAACACGTTGGCCTTGTAGGCCTCGACCATGAGCAGGTACTCGCACAGCGTGCCGGAGCCCTTGCGCAGCACGTCGTCGGGGGAAGCGGGGATGATGTTGCAAAGCGAAAAGATGAAGGGGTGGACATGCTTCATGTACAGATGGTAAGTGGCTACGGCGTCGGAGACGGAGTACTGGGCAAGTTCATGCGGCCTCTCTTGAGCGTAGGTCACCATCTTTTCAGGATCCAGCTCGATGGGATGGTATCCCAGCTTCGAAGTGGTAACCGCCTTCAAGCCGTGCGAGCCAGCTGGGAGGTAGCTATCACGCTTGACCCAAGCCAAACAGTCCATATGGATGCAATAGCTTGACTTGTATTCCCCAGCGCCATCTCTCCCAAACCCAATCTCCTACCCGCTTTAGTCTCCCTCCATTCCAATAAAATACCTCCTCGATGTCCATCCCGTAGACCTTGGCCCGGGCGTCGACAAACGGCCAATCGAAGAAGTCCCCGTTGTAGGTTACCACCACCGTAGGCCGCAGCTCCTGAAAGTGGTTAAAGAACCGCTGGAGCGTTGCCCTCTCGTCAGCTTCGTTAAAGATGGTGAAGTGGCCCCCCAAATCGGGCTTCGGGGTATATTCAAAGTCGCCAATGTCCTCGGAAACGATCTGGCGATTGGTGATAAGGAACCCCTGCCCATCCACCATGTACGAAATCATCATCACCATGTCAACCGCCGCGTCGGGAAACTTAAGCGGCGACTTGGTCGTTTCGATATCAAACGCCAAAACCACCGGATCCGCACGCTTCACCAGGTCGGCCCGGGGTTGGATGATAAGCTCATAGTTGGTCTCCTTGTTGGGTTTAACCGTATACCAAAGCCCTACGCGCAGATCTGATCATTCAGCTATTTAGCTGGTAAGAGTGCGTACCGATATCGATTGCGGTGCGAACCAGATACGGGACATCAAACTCTCGGATGCCAATAATGTTGCACCAGACATTGTAGGACGCGTCGGTTTCCGCAGAGGTCGGCACGGGGTCCTTCCCCTGAAGGGAGAGAAGCGCGTTGGCGTATGCATCCTTCGCGTGCTTATCCGTTTCGTTCTTGCTGGCCAAAGGCTGCACGAACTTGCGCACCGCCAAAAGGTCGGAGCTGTTGCGGAAGACCAGCTTCATCACCTTCCGTTGGATGCCACCTGATGGTTCGGCTAAAAGTGATGAGGCGACGTAAGACAAAGGTACCAGAGAAAGGTCCTCCTTGGTTAGCTTTTCGATACCGTCGATCGTGTTGGGAAACCTCCTGAGAAGGTTCTCCTCAATTTCGGCATGCGAGCCCTCCTTAAAAATAAGGTAAGTTATATAAACTATAAAGTCCATAATTTTATCGAACCAATCAGATGTGGGGTGACTTACTTTGCAGATGATGAAAAAGTAGGGCTTATAAAGGAAGGTACACTTGAAGTACTCATCCTCCTCGTTGATGAAATAAAGATCCACCCCAGAACGCCCGTTGGGAAACTCCGAATCGCATATGAGAGTCTATAGGTTTGCGTAAAAATTTAATAAGGCTGAAACGGCAGTTCGCTTTTAGATAAATCAAACTTTTTTAGAGGAAAAAGTTATCCAATTAAGGCTTTATCCTTACCGGCTGCAGATTAACCAACCAGCCCAACTTTTCGTGCTGGTCCAGGTACCTTGAGAACCCCAACTTTTTCGTCGATGCGATCAACCTTGATCGCGTACTCGGCTTCACTCATCTTGCCAACCTCGTCATCTTTAACCCCAACCTGCTTTCTGATAGAGGACCCTTCAACGGCTTCATCCGCCGCGTCGATAGTTTCAAAAACACCCCTACGTTTACCACCGGTACTATGGCCAACCCTTCGACCCACTCTTCTACGACCACGATCCCTTGAACTCATGCGATGGTCCTTAATAAACGTCTACCAAGCTTAATAAAAAGCCTTCGCCATAAACTCAGCGTTACAAACAATAACCCTCGCGTACCCGATTCGCGTATTCGCGTACCCGATTCGCGTACCCGATTCGCGTCTAGATTTAATCGGCTCAAATATCGATTATCCCCCACCCTATCAAAACCCCTTATCTAGGGCTCTCGAGTTCGATTCAAACCCTTTTTTCACCAGCCGCGAGTTGTAACCCACGCCCCGCATAAAATAATAAAACCGCGCCGTATCGAACCGAAAATTTGAAATCCCTAAATTCAAGCGTATCCGTGTTATTGATTGGTTAAGCCATATAACCAAGTTTCAAATCGGCTCGAATGCTAAATAGAAACGAAAGGTATATTTAGTCCCAGATGGGCAGTTATAGGATGGTCTATAGGGGGTCACCATCGAATCTATCTATATATATAAAAAACTGAAAAAAAGAACCTCCTTTAAAAAAGCACTAAAAAGTATGAAATAATCGAGAAGTTAAGCCTACTCAATAAAACCCTTTTTGAAGTCGGCGCCATATTTTAAACTGAATTATAGAATTTTGCTCACAAATACAAATTATATCTTATGTCTGGATTGGGTCCAGGTGTAAACTATAAGCAGCTTAATACAAATAGTACTGAGTATATATAAATTATAAATGCCTATTATAAGTCTGTTAAAATATGGCGCTGACTTCAAAAAGGGTTTTATTGAGTAGGCTTAACTTCTCGATTATTTCATACTTTTTAGTGCCTTTTTTAAAGGAGGTTCTTTTTTTCCCCAGAAAATTTTTTTTGAGAAGGTTCTTTTTTTCCCCAAAACCCTTTATTCCTAGCTCTTTTCCCCTAAAAAATTAGTGCATTTTTAAAAGTGGCTCTTTTTCCTACTTTTATTAAATATTACTATCTTTATACATCCTTTTTGACCCCTTACTTTTTCTCTAAAAATAAAAGTCATTGTATATATTTTATATAGTATCTTATAAACAAATATTCTAATAACTCATTTTATTAAATTTAGATGATTTTAGGGGAGGATACCCCAGTGGTAGAATAGGGCTCTACCACTGCCTCCCCGAGTTCGATTCCGATACAGGAACTTTAGGTAGGGGATGACTATGACTGTGTTGGCGTTACGCACCAATGCCCCGAACCGAGATAGCAAATAGCAAAGGCAGTCCATGGAGTTCCTGACCTATCATACGCCACGCATGGAGGTTTTCCGGATTTTATCCTCCTTTCCAATTTATTCGATTTCCCCTCAATCGGTGCGGTATCGTCCCCAGGTCAGCCCACCTCGAATAAAATAAAAAAATCAATTTAGATGATTTTATTAGTCAACGTATACCAAATTTACTGATCACCATCTACAGTAATTCATTTTATTAGATTTGGTTGCTTTTAATAGTCAATCTATGTAAATTTATTGATCGCTATCTAAAATAATTCATTTTTATTAAATTTAGATGAGCTTATTGGGCAAATCATGCAAAAACGATAGCTATCTATAATGATTTAAGCTCATCCCGCTATTGATTCATACTACCTGGATTCTGAACATATCCCCCAGCCATAGGACATATCAAAAGGGCTTCGAAGCTATCGCTTCACCGATGCCGGAATAAAGTTTATCCAGCGATGAACATACTCACACTTGTAATCTATCGCTTCCGAGCCCAATTTTTTATTTACTAAATTAATGGGCAGATATTTGACCAATACTTACAAAAGTAAAACGGGACCTAAGTTGGAGCATCCTCTATTTTTGGAGAATATGATCATCCGAATTGGTCCAGTATTTTCAGAGTTATGCGCGAACAAACATAGAAAAAAAGGAAAAGAAAAAAAACATATATACAGGTCGAATTGAGAACCTTCTCCTTTTTCAAAGTCGGTTAAAAATCAAATCGATCGCCCATTATAAAACCACCAACCACTTAGCAAAACTAATTGAATCTATCGAATTAACTAGCCACCAACCACTTTAAATAATTGAGCCAATTGAATCAGCTAAAACCACCAGCCATCACTTAGCTAATACCAATTGTTTAACTTATAAACCAACCAAATCTACCAAGTGCTTATCAAAACCTATGAACCTATCAAATTAAACAAATATTACAAAATGCTCAGCTGAAACAATATACAGTTAGCATTAGAAACATATATATTTTTAGATCTTAACGGACTGAGATTAAAGTTATTATGATTTTATTGAAATATAGCCTATTAGATGATAAAAGTGATTAAATAAAAGTGATTACGCAAGGATTTGAATAGCCGACCTTTATAAAATTTAAGTTTAGAGCTAAAAGATGAGCCGATTATGCTAAAGGTATTTTAAGATCAATTGGGTTTTTGGTTCAGCTTTGATTTAGATTAACTTGCTAATTACCCAAAAAACCACTAACCGCTTAACAAAACCAATTTAAAATATCAAATCAACCAAAATACCAACTGCTCAGCTGCAACAATATAGCGAATCCCATAGAAAACATATAAGATTTTCACTTCTTGCATATAAAACTTTTTATTTTACTATTAAAATAAATTTTTAAAATTCATAAACCTTCTCCATGAAAAAATACTTATACATGCCAACTTTCATGGTGATCGATCAAACGGTGTCAGAGTCTATAAAACACAAAAAAAATATTAATATCCATTTTTATATATAGACTAGAGGAGTTACCCATGCTTTGCTATGGTGTCTATAGAATTTCAGGTGATTTGAATCTATTAATTTAAATTTAAAATTATAGCTAGCAGAACACAGCTGACATTTTCCTGCATTTGTATATTTATTTATATAAAAATGGATAATCTGTATGTAATCTAGAATTATAATACATTGTATAAGGATGTGGAAAAATGAAAGATGACTCATACTAATAAAAGTTTATTATTTTTATTGGTATAAATATAGGATGAACTATATAAATTTTTATGAATAATTCATGTGAATGGACATTATTTTTAACTATTCCATTTGCTATATAATTGCACCAACTTAGGATAATTGAAACTGATACTAACATCTAGCATAACATAAGTGGATAAACAATATTTTTGGTTTTTTGATTTGGTGTATAGATGTACAGAGTTTCTGGATTTCCTACTCTGGAGCAAGCAACATATAGTTGCCCATGCAAAAAACATGGATTTTCTTAATTTAATCCAGCATTGCGCAGTGACTGCCCTTGAGCTTTATTGATTTTAATCATTAAAACAAGATGCACAGAAAAGTGTAGACATTTGGATGTGAAGGGCAAATCAGTGGGAATCATTGGAATGTGTGGAATCAGCACATCTTCTCCTTTACGTTTGCCATTAATTATTGTTGCTTCAATCACATTTGGCATCAGTTTTTTATAGAAAGTCTGGTTCAGTTGCATAACTTTAGCAGGTTCAGATTTCAAAGGAACAGTATTGGTGAGCCAACTTTCAAGGTTAATATGTGCGGTGGCATTTCAGGAGGCTCTAATAAATTGAAAAAATTAACTGGATAATTAACAGCTTGATTCTCTTCTGTAACTATATCAATGGATTTTTATTCTGTAACTGCATCAGGTTTTTTAATTGAATCTTATTATTGATTCAATTGACATCATTATTTTTTGAAGATAAGATAGCTCACTCACAAAGCTAATCATGATTTCTGAAGTTGTTGTAATGTTTGAAAACCTTCTTTTCAAAATCTTAAATTGATGACAGAAATTGACAGAAGTTTGGTAGAAATGATATTTTCTGTGTTGCAGGATCGACTGGAAGTTTGCCATCAGCCAAATCTAAAAGTTGCTTATCAAATGTTTGTGCAGAAACATGTTCAAGTAAATTTATATATATATTGATCAATGGTGTAACTTTCTTCACATGTCTCCAGAGAGCTAAATTCTTCAGGCATACATTCAGCTCATCTTCTGGTGTTGATCTTGGAATAATGGGCAAAGTTTGACAGAAATCACTGGCAAGCAGTATCAGAGCTCCACTCATTGGACTTTAATTGCTTCAAAAATATAACAAAGTACAATCAAGTGCCACAAGTCCTTTCTTATAGGCCATGGTACATTCATTCCAAATAACGAGTTGGCATGTTTTTAATACAATTGCCATTTTATATGTTTTTTCAATGTTGCAAAGAGGATCTGCAGCTACATTTAAGTTCAATGGTAGCTTGAGAGCTGAATATGCTCTGCATCCTCCATTGAGTAGCATTGCTGCAATCCTAGATGATGCCATAGCTAGAGAAATCTCATACTTCATTCAAATTTTGGTGAGTATAAAATTGAGAAGAAATGTTTTCCTGTACCTCCTGGTGCATCAAGAAAAAGAATTCCACCATTTATGCCTTATACATTCTCCAAACTGTGTCACACACAAGTAATTGGTCATTTATTAAGAGTCTTTTCTGAGCCTCAATATAAACTTGTAGCACATTGCTGTCATATTGTTTTTCTCACAATACATCTCTATTGACAATATTGTTTCTGTCACTTTTCAGTAAAAAAAGCTCAAGCTGATTGAGGATTTTGTTGTTAATCAACATGCATATATCCTCAAGTGATATCAGTGCTTTATTAAAAATGTGTTTTGAATACTTTACATCCAGGCTGAGGTATCTCTGCATGCTTGGAGAAGTATGTCTTTGCTCATACTTTCTTTGTGTTTTTCCATAGATCTTTTTTATCAAAAGGTGCACAGGTTGTCAAAATTATGGCAAACAGGGTTTGTATTTGGTGAGCATGGTGTGTATCAGATGCTTCTGCCAATGTGTTGTCCCAATGTTGATCATTTTCTAGCAAACCAAGTTTTTGACATGCTTTTCTATATGTCTGACACACTTGCCCATTGATGGTTTTAATTGCTTAAAACAATGTCAGCCCTTTTGATTATGTAAAGCAGCATTTGCAAATATTAGCATTCAGAATTATTTGAATGAACAGTATATACTCATCTCAATGCGCCAGTAGAAAATATTCCAGATATCAAAGAATGCCTGGTGCCTCTTTTTTCTTCAAAATTTCTTCACCAATTGATCCAAGTAAAATATTGTGGGGCTTTATGATGCAGCAACGTTTTTATAAATTCATCAGTTGCACATAATTAGAAAAAAGTGGTCAATGTTGTGTTTGGTGGATCTGCAGCTCTCTGGGGTGTGTTCTCTTCCATGAAGTAGACTTATTGACCATTTTCCAAGTGAACACTGAGATGCATGACAGCAGGAAAGCGTTCATGAATGTTGAAACCAAGAATTTACCATAAAGCCTCATTAATGCTAATATAACTTCCCATTTGAAATTATTTTGACTTCATTGATGCGTCCATTGGGATTTCTAAGTCCAAAAACTGCCATATTGCTGCCTTTGTTAATATATTTACATATGTATTTGATTGACTTAACTGAAAAGCAAAACTCTACATTGATATGTGCATTGAATGATTTTGAAAGCATAAGAGAGTAGGGTACAATCCATTGGTTATCAATTTTAAAATTAAAATTATTGATTTTAATAGTTGTGTGTCCTCCATCATCTGAATTCATTGTCTGTATAGCAGATAACCATTGCAACAAGTTTGTGTTTTTGGTAACAGCTGATGTGGATACTTTTTTAGCATTTTCCATTTTTCATTCATGGTAAATGTGGGTTGTATAGTCCACACAGTCCATAAATTATGTTTTCTGATAATTTGAAATAATTCTGGATCTTCTTTTGTATTGGCAGCTCAGCAGTAATGATATTGTCAATTTGAGTTGAAACAATTTTTTAACCAATCAAATTAAGATATGAGCATGTGGTAGACCTCTTTTCTGCCATTCAATGGAATACATCCAGCAGCAAGTTTCTCTATATATATAGTTCTTAGTGATGAGATCCATGAAACATATCAATTTTTGTTTAAAAACTCTTGCTGTGAGGTCATGCCAATGTGATGGTTGCTGGCTAGGCAGAAGCAAATCTTTGATTTCAGTCCAAGATAGATTGCATGTAAACATGATGAAAAGATCTGGACATCCATATTTGTGAACATATGTCAGAGCATCTTGAGCATATTCATGCATGTGTCTTGGACTTCCAGTATATGAAGCTGAAAGTATAACCATTTGTTCAATGTTAGCAACATTTTTATCCTTTGTGATTGCATCTCACAAATGAATATACTCTTCAACTCTATGCTTTAATTGATTGTAATGAATGTAACTGAGTTGTCCATTTTTGACTTTAGTGTACATAGCAACAATGAATTGTTATAAAAATTGCTGACACTTCATGATGTGGTTGGTACGTTGTGCTTGAATCATGATATAATATGCATAAAAATTCATACAACTGAAATTTTTTGTTGTCGCAGCACCTATAACAGGATGAGCTTGATACAATTTAAGATAATATCCATCCTCTCCTCATGGAAACAGTATTAGATATTGAAGTGCATTGTAAAATTGGTGTGTTTTAGCAACAAGTTTCTTGGTTTGATATCATCTGCTGATAACAATATCCTGCTGGTCAATCTCTGTTCCAACAGTAACAGCTGCTAATTCAGGGGCCATTGAAGCATTGAAGCATCTTTCTTGCCCATTTGATGGCATTTTGTCTTCCTGATAATGACTTTCAAATCATCTGCTCTCGCATTCTTCAATGCAGATTTGAAATCTCTGACCAAACAGTTGTGCTAGTGGAATAATACTTATAATATGCCAATAATTTCCCCATCTTTTGCTTCACTAAATGCTATTCTTCAATAAATATTCTCCACACTGTCCATAGAATATTTGCAAAAAATGTGGATCTTATTTGGGTACTAGAAGTGAAAAAATCTGATACACTTGTCCTTGCACTTTGAATGTGGGCATAAAATTACTATACTTCACAATATTTGTTGCTTCAAACAATGTTATTTGAAAGCATGAGTTGTACCAAATATTCTCTAAAAGTGTTTGGACTCTTGAGTAGCTCCAGCTATGTAAGTTAGAAGTAGTTCTGATGGCTCAGCCAGTGGTGGCAAATTGATTTGCCATTAGAACAACACATGCTAGGCATTTTTTTCTAAAAGTTAGAAGCATGACAATGTAAGCACAATATAGCCATTGGACTAATGACAACATTGTGATGTATTTTGTAATTGCAGTCTTTATCATAATTGAACGCCGCTTTCTTGAGATTGAACTTCATTCTAAATTTAGTCTGCTGTGAGCGTTCAGCTTTGCATTGTGTGTCTCTCTCTTTGGATGTTGCAGCAGCTCTTGAAGTAGAAGCTCTTGCTCAAAGATCTGCAACTTGTACATCACGCTGTTAAGATTTTTTAGTAGCTCTTGAAGTAGAAGCTCACACTTGCTGGTTTTCAACTTGTGCATCTCGCTCTTTAGATGCTTCAGCAGCTCTTAAAGTAGAGTCTCCTACTTGTTTAGTTTTCTAGCATGTATCTCACTCTTTAAATGTTTTAGCAGCTCTACTGGCTGATCATTGCCATGCATGTCTGGTTGATCTTCTAATGGTTGCTTTTTTGGGTGACATTTCAAATGATTTTCTGTATAAATGTTTGGTGTTAAGTTTTAAGTTTTGTAAAGATACTCTCTGATGCGTTTTTGCACCTAATCTCCAACAACTTAGTTCAGAAGAAGGGTTTTCACCACTTGTAATAAAAATATAAACCTTAAAAGGTTAATTTTTTATACATTTTTATTAAGTATGGTATTGTGGATAATAAGCAAACCCTATATATAAGTCAACGTCTGGAAAAAATTAACTCAGTTGTCATGAGATTGTCTATAACTCTCCAAAACCCAGCGTGGTGGTGCTCAGTGCGCAGGACCAATGCAAGGGAACTAATAGTCATTATTATAAGAATAAAAAGAACCAAGCAGAAGGAGCTGGAGCTAAGAAGACATAGGGAGAGGGTGTTGAGTGCTGTGAAAGTAATAATAATTTGAGAAAGTTTCAGAACTTGGCAGTTGTAAGTCCAGGGGAACGTCCCCTTTGTGTAATTGGGTGATTTTTCCATTTCCAAACAAGAAAGGTCTGAAGAGGGTGGCTGTACCTCTCATCACCCAGGGTGACCTCACCCACATGGTAGACAAGCGCTAGTAACAGCACTCCCACTTAAGATTCCTCCCCCAGTACTTGCACTCACCTCTGCCAACTTGTCTGCCAAATTGAGGAAATCTGTCACTAGATTACCAATTTGAAGATGAAAGGTCCAAAAGCAATAGAAATAAAGCCCAATGATTGGAAAACCAATATTCAGAAAAAGACAATAAGAGAATTATTGGCTGGAATTGAGGATGACATTGAGCCATCAAGTGATATGATCACCGCTGCCAAATTTCCTTCAAAACTATTGGAGATTGTCACCAATAATTCAAAATCCCTAGTTCAAGAATCAAAAGTTGCACCTAACACAACTCATTTGGCTGAACAAACGCCCCAGCAACCAGGCACAGGTGGGTTGGTCATCCCAAACCCATTTTCAATCAATTGTGACCACTTCTATGTGGGGTGGCCCTGAGATTTCCTGTTGCCTGTCAGGCCAAATGCCATTTCACCAATTGACAAAAATGCAGTTGAGCATCAGTCCAGGCATTTGCAGATGAACCAATAGTGACTAAGCCTGCCACTAAATTCTTCAATGTCAGTTTTAATTAAAATTATCTGCCCCCTCCTCCAAATATTCACCAAGTTAGGTCAAATTTAAGGAACATGATCCATGCTTTGACCCACTACCAATTAAACACTATTTAATCAGTTGCATTGCACTGAGAAAATTGTTGGTCAATTTTCTTCATTTTATCTTTTCTAATAAAACCCTTTACCAAAATTCCAGTTTATATGTTGAAAACTAAGCCGCCCTTTCCACCTATACTCTAACAACCCTCAGAGTTTATGGCCATGTTCACCTGGTACTTTTCTAGGTATTTATACACAATTATGGCTCATGGGTACTTAATGGAAGAAGTTTTTCTTAATTTCATAAACGTCATATCAGCAGCAGTGCCACTGGCATTTGGGTTTGCCGTTTGGGTGCTTTATCACTTAAACTGGCAGGCCAGTCTAAAAATAACTCACTGTTTGCCTGCCATAATTGACCAACCATCATTTCTAACCATTTCTGCCTTTCTCATTGATATGAACTTAGCAATGGTTCTTTTTTCTCATCTGATTCAGGTTGTGAAGAAATTTTACTATGGCCATAATAGCCAAGTACCTCTCAAATTGTCCAAACTACATCCCATAGTTGTTGGGACCATCATGCCCATGTCAGTATGTTCTGGCATTCTGACTTATGGAGGGTTTACTCCTGCTACAAACCTAGTGGTTTCCCCTGATGCTAATACTATCTCTTCTGTATCAATGGATTCAACTACAGATGCCAATAAAGAAAATCTTGCATACTTTCTATTACCCATGAAGATTAGTATCAGGTCTCACCACATCTCCTTTGAGGCTTTGGTGGATACTGGAGCTGCAGGCAATTTTATAAGTGTTGAGTTGGCCCAACAATTGGAGCTTGACCTGGACCTAGCTCCTTCAGTGATGGTTGCTTTATCAGCCTCCCAGACCTCATATCTTGTCCATTGGCTGATACCTTTCTTGATACATAAGTTTAGCTTTTGCAATTGGTTCTCAGCAATGCCAAACTTGGTGTTTCCAGTAACCTTGGGGGTCAGATGGTGGCACTGGCAACATGTTAAAATTCACCTGGAGTCAAATATGTTGTCATTTGTTAATGATCAAACAGAGGGAGAATTTCCCTTAGTTAATACCCTTAAGAAAACTCAAGGCTACAGCTTCATCACTTCCCTTGTTTCCCCTGAAGGCCTTCTGTCTAATTTTACTGAATAATTGATGCACTATCAAAGTATCTTCAAGTCTGAGAAGGCAGACCATCTTTTCTCTCACACTAAAATTGACTTATAATTTTGAACAACGGTACAGTGGTGAACATCAACTGCCCCTTGTATCCACACACAGAGAAGAAGGCTGCTCTTAACACCTGGCTAGACAATATGCTTAAGGAGGGGTGGTTATTTAAAGTGACGTCACCAGTTGCTTCTCCCATCGTTTTTGCCAAGAAGGCCAATGGTTTCCTCCATCTCTGCATGGATTATGGACACCTAAACAAAATTACAGTTCATGATCCCTACCCTTTACCGCTAGAGAAAACTATCAGTCAAGCGATTGCTAAGTTGAGTGTGTTCTCAAAAATTGACCTTGTTAATTCCTTTAACCAAATTTAGGTGTTGGAAGGAAAAATGGCTTACCATAATCTGAACAAAGTGAGATATTTTTCAATCCCATATAATGCCCTTTGGGTTGAAGAACACGCCAGCTACATTTCAAAGAATGATTGATAGCATGCTGGGTGACCTCTAGTTTACATGCGCAGTTTTATATATTGATGACATATTGGTTCACTCCCCGACTCCCAAACAACACGCCAAAGACTTGGAAGTGGTCATGGCTGCTTTTCACAAGGCGGTCCTTTTTGTCAAGCCTTCAAAAAGCAAGTATTATAAGGAGGAAATTACCTTTCTTGGAACCTGGTCCTAAAAGATGGTTATGCGATTCCCCCAACAAGTTGGACGCCATCCATGAATGGCTAATGCAACAACCCAAAAGCAACTAAGAAATTTCTTGGGCACCATCAATTTTCTGAAAAAATTTTCCTCAGCCCTTTTCTAGTTAGCCACTCCACTTCACCCCCTCACAGATAAGAATGTACCCTTTTGTTTGATACCTGAGTGCCAACAGGCATTCAAGTCAATTAAAGAGGTGTTCTTTTCACCCCCCATCCTAAAACATGTGGATCCCTCTAAACTATATATTGTTGCATGTGATGCTTTATCTGTGGCAGTGGGTGCAGTTCTGCTCCAGTAGCATGATAGTTTAGAACTTTAGTCGCTTACTTTTTCCAGAAATTCTCCTCTACTGAGCAATCCTGGGCTATATACAATAAGGAGTTGGCAGCTGTAGCATGGGCTTTGACTCATTGGCGGTATCTGTTACAGGGTGCCCAGCATGTGTTAACAGTGCATATGTATCATCAAGCTCTTCTGTATTTTTGCAAGCCACAGAAATTAGTACATAGGCAAGCTTGTACCTATTGGGATTTATGCAGCTTCAATTTTAAATATGAATTCATGAAAGGGGCATTAAATGTGCTCCCCAATATCTTTAGCTGCAACCCAGCTCATTGCCCCATAGAATCAGATGAAGTTGACCTAGTTACCATGATCCCCATCAACCAAAATTATCTATTGTACCACTCATGGTCAAGTCAGTAGACTTAGATCCTGATGCTCTGCTTATTTCAGGGGTTTTAACAGCTCAAATGACCTTTCCCAAAGGAGTGGAGTTATTAGACCAATTGTCCCTTAAAACTCACAAACATTCCTTATATTCCTTAGTAGATGGCCTCATTTATTTTCTGTCACGGGTTTGGGTTCCCCCTCTCTTCAAAGCTGAGGTGTTTCAGGCACATCATGACCCTCCCACAATCATCCATTTGGGTAATAAGATATGTACTGAGTTGATCAAGCAGATTTTCAATTGGGCGGGTTTATCAAAGGAAGTACCAGACTTGATCGCTGATTGTGTTACTTGTGCAAAAGCCAAGTTGGATTGAGCAGGAAGGAAGGGTCTTCTTTATCTTTTACGACAGGCAGAGGGTCCATGGACATCAGTGTCCACGGATTTTATTGTGGAACTTCCCTGTTCAAATGGATTTATGGCAGTGATGGTGGTGGTTGATTGTTTTACTAAATTTATCTTAACTATTCCATGATCTTCCATAATTAAGTCAGAAGAAAACTTGTCTCTTCATACGCCATGTGTTTTCTATGTTTGGTATCCTGAAGGAGATCATCAGTGACCGTGGGCCCCAGTTTACCACGCGTTTCTGGAATGAGCTTTTATTCATATTAAAAATTACCCCCTGCCATTCCACAGCATATCATCCCCAGTCTTATGGACAAACTGAGCGGGTTAACCAAACTTTGGAACAGTATTTCCACTTCTATGCTGCAGCTGCACAGGATACTTGGGCAATGACCTCCCTCTTGCACAATTTGCCTATAATAACAGTACTCATGCTTCTATGGGGTTTTCTCCCTATGAAGTGACATTGAGGTATAATCCTTTGTTTTCAGTCAGTCCCTGTCTGTGCCCGGAGGTCCCAGCTACCACAGATCATGCTGAAAACATTTATTCTACCCAATCCTTAGTGCAGGAGCATCTCACAAAAGATATTGATGATTACAAGCGGTTTGCAGATTGAAAAAGGCTTCCAGTCATGACATAATGGTGGGTTGATATGTTATGCCAGATATGCACCATTTGTGGATGCAGGTACTTTCCCAGAAGTTTTCAAGAAAGCTTTTGGGTCCCCACATGGTGGAGAAAGACTTGGGCAATGGTACTTTATGATTAAAGTTGCCAGCTCTTTGGAAACAGCACCCCATCTTCCACATATCTCAGTTGTCCCCAATCAAGTGGATCATTCCCGCTGATCCTGAGCTAATAGTAATTGAGGATGTGAAAGATGTCATGGTCTCATGACATCATAATAGGGACTGACCCCAAGGACAAGGCTTGGCGCCAGGAGGTCCAGAAGGTGAAACTACAGGGCCTCCCAGATCTGAAGCATACCCTAGACCAACGCTGGGTATGGGCAAAATAAGCCCAGGTTGGTACTAGTGGGGTGCCAAGTGCCCAGCCCCTGACGTCAAGCCAGGCGTTAAAACAAACAATCTACTAAATAAACACGGATGGTTCAATTTGGTTTGTCAAGGAACGGGGTTTCAAAACCTGTTTCATTTACAAAATAACGCGCTTGGGTCAAATTCAACTTCAATCAATCACTCGAGTGAAGTCAGTTTTGGCCTATTCAACTAATTTGGATGGCAGAGTTGCCATATTGGTGGGTCAATGCTTGGGTCCACTGTGGCATAACCCTTATTCCCCCATTTGAGTTTAAGTATGTTTTCCCCCTGACCAGCATCCTTGTTGGTTGACTTTGCAAATTAACCTTTTCCCCATTTATGTTATTTTACAATTTTATGATATTCTGAACGCTCCTGTGCATGAACCTCTTCAAGGAGGTCTCATGCTCCATTACCCTTGCCATTGCAAGTACCTTACAGCTCTCAACTCATGCACCGTTTGTTCACCCAGGTTCCCTCCAACCTGGGTCACAGCCTTTTTTGATATGTGCATCGTGTCTCTTTTAATGGGGTTTTTATTGTAAATCTCACTTTTCTATACTAAGCTGTTATTGCTCCAGCACCCTCTGCTGGGCTCTAATAACTTTGGCACTAACGTCTAGTTCCCTGACATTGTCCTTGTGCCCCATGCACTACCACGCTTGGAACACAAGAGTTATAGACACTCTCCTTACATTAGTCGACCAACCCTTTTTCCTTATGTGCACAAATTTTTTCCATGTGGAACTTTTCCAAAGTGGAAACAGTGGCTGTCAGCTGTGGGCTCCAGCTGTTGTTAGCTGCACCACTATTTCCTCTTTTTCCTGAAGGTTGGAGCAACTTGCATTATTATGGTTTCCTCCAACTGGAAAGTATCCACCCTTCATGTTTGTATCTGGTGAATTTGGATGCTTTGAGGTCCAAAAGTCATGATTCCCCAACTTTCCGCCAAATTTGTCAATATCAGATTAGATAAATGAGTTT
>JAKSZP010013982.1:0-26337 GCA_022478985.1 Massospora cicadina | reverse complement strand
AAATAATAATGTGGTTATCAATGATATGAGTGCCATTGGCGAAAAGACCTTGGCAGATTCTCAGTTGAATCCTAACTATCAAAAAATTATGCTTTATCACAAAAATTGGCTAAAAAGGTAATAACTAATAATAGGATTAAACCAACTTCTCAGACAAATTTGAGGTTTTTGATACCACCCAAGTCTGCCCACTGCCGAGGTGAGAAGGTTTTACCCATCAATGATTGGGTGTGAATTAACCAATCATTACCACCCGAGTCTGACCACCGCTGAGGTGAAAAGATATTACTTGATGATTATAGGGTGTAATTTAAACAATCATTACCACATGAGTCTGACCACCGCTGAGGTGAAAAGATTTTACTTGCTGGTGATTGGATACAATTCATTAAATTGTTATTACACAGGTTGGTTTTGCCTCAAAGAATTTATCTTTGATCTGATAGGCCAAAAGCCTATATTTCCTAATTTAGATAACTCAGCTTTATATTCTTTTGCCTCAAATACCCATGGTCTCAGATTCTGAACTAGTTTAAATAGGAAAAACTAGTATCAAGAAAAGGACCTTTTTTGGTTTTGCCCTGCCTAAACAATAAAAACATAAAAAACTTTAACAAGCGTTTTTATTACTTTTATTATAAAATTAAAATTCTCACTCTAAACAAATTATTTGTGGCATCCATTGGCAGATCCCACAATCACAAAGAAGGACTTGTACCCACTGCCACAAATTGATAATGCCTTGGATAGGCTAGGGGGCGCGAAGTTCTTCTCAGCAATGAATCTTATCAACAAATATTGGCAAATAGATCTTCCCAAAGAGGAGTGTGAGAAATGTGCAATTATAACCCAAGAGGGCCTATTCCAGCTGACAAGAATGCCTTAAGGGCTCTGCAACGCCCCAGCTACATTCCAACAGGCAATGGACACAATTCTGGGAGATTTAAAGTTGTCATGTGTACTAGTGTACCTTGATGATATCAACGTTTTCAGCCGCACTTTTGATGACCATCTGGAACACTTAGAGGAGGGTTTCAAAAGGCTAGCTGCTGCAAACTTAAAAATCAAGCCCAGAAAATGTTACTTTTTCAAAGACCAACTGTAATACCTCGGATTTGTGATAGATAAAGTGGGTCTTTGGCTCCAACCCTCTAAATTGGATGCCATTTACAAAATGAAAAGGCCCAAATTCAAGTGCAATACTCAAGTATTCCTAGTCATGATTGGGTACTTTCACTAATTTATTGCCGACTTTACAAAACTTGGAGAGCCGCTCTTTTATTTTCTTAAAGATAATTCTCATTCAACTGGACTCCAGCTTGCCAGGATGCATTTGACCACCTCCGATTGGCCCTATTAAGCGCGCCTGTTCATTGATACCCAGACTTTAATCATGAATTTATTGTCTAAACTGACACATCCCAAACAGCAGTGGGGGTCGTGTTATCTCAAGTTGGAGAAGATGGTGAAGAACATCCATTTGCCTTCACTAGTCAGACCTTAAACATTCACAAAAGAAACTACACGGTGATGGAACAAGAATGCTTAGCTGTCATATATGCTTGCAAGAAATTCAGGGTCTACCTTCATGGTACTCATTTCAAAGTTGTTACCAATCATGCTTCCCTAAGATGGTTGAATAAATTAAGATAACCTAAGGGCCGATTAGCCCACTGGGCACTAAAGCATCAAGCCTATGACTACACCATCAAGCATTGGGAAAATGCAAAACACCAAAATGTCAACTATCTATCCAAACTACCCACCATTGTAACACTTAGTCAGGCTGCCAATGAGTTGTTTATGAAAATGATCATTGGAGAGTATCAGGATGGGCCCAAATCTGTCCAAAAAATACTATTGGATCTATGAAAAATACAACCATCAAAAACGGGATGCTTTACAAGATTGTTGAGGACAAAAAGTTTATTTTCCCAAGACCATCGGCCCAAATGGACCTAACAATGGCAGCACTTAAGGTCATATGGCATGGCGGATTTAAGAAGATGAAAGAGCATCTGAAGCAATTCTACTACTGGGAGTCAATGCATTTTGACATCCAAGAAATGCTAGAATGCTGTGCAGAGTGCCAAGGCAAAAAACCATTCCAAAAATTCACATCTTACCAGCTTGTTCAGTCCAACTTTGCCTGGCATACTGCATCTATTGACATTGTTGGTCCCCTTCCAACAAGCAATATGAAGTCCAAGTACATAATCATAGCCATTGACCACTTGACTAAATGGGTTGAGGCCAAGGCCATTCAGGAAGCTGGAGAGGCAACCACCGCCAAGTTCATACTTGAGAACATTATCCACAAACATGGATGCCCTCAGGTTATTATGACTAATAATGGAACCATCTTACCGCCAATGTCCATTGCTAAGCTCAACCAACTAATGGGAGTATGAGGTGCGCTTTCTGCTCCCTATCACCCTGAAAAAATGGGACTGTTGAGCGTGCAAACGGGATGTTGGTGAACATAATCCAAAAATTAACCTTGGCCAAACCATCCAAATGGATTACATATCTAAGTTTAGCAGTCTTCGCCTACAATATCTTCTACCATTAATCAAACAGGATGTCTCCATTTCAAGTATTATAAGGTAGACACCTGGCCCTACCAACGCTGCTATATTTGGCCCTAGAGAATCCCAGCAAAAACACTTATCCTCAGTACATTGAGAAGTGTCAGGATTTTACCAAATTTTTATATCTCTGAAAAATCTACTACATTAATTACCCCAACATCATTGGAAGGAGCGAGCAATCTATCACAATCTATCAAGGTTAATGATCAATCTGATCTTGATCAATTGATTGAAGATTTAATTGCGCAGATATTAATTCACTCTGATAGATTATGAGCAGTTAAGAAACCTATAAATATTCCCTCTTTTTGATAATAAAAATTAGGTCGAATTATAACCTGTATTTTCAATTGAATTTAACACCTTTTTGGAGAGTCCGCCCAGTGTAACTTTGAGATTAAACCTGCCCCATTGGAAGTGTAATTCAAAACTTCCAGACTGGTGCTCACGACAGGGGAACTCTGAGTTATGCACCAGTGACAACGTCTATCACTACTATGGATTCTAATTTTTCGCCTGATGAAGCTCAAGACCAAGAGCAGGACAGCATTTTACGATGTGTCTGTTCAACTGAGGCCAAATCCCAAGATTACCCTCCACGTTGGAATTTCAGGCCAACTTGGAATATTATGGTCCTAACTTAAGTTTTACCTCAGACTTTCAAATACTTAGCCTGAGGCTTTACAAAATATTATTAATCAATTGCTTGAAGGGGCCCTAATCCCAGAAATCTGTTCTACTCGATCTTGATCTGATGCTGTACCTTCTATATTGCAGGAAGTGCTGCAAACCTCTCAAATGCCAGGAATTGGCCCCAAGAAATATTTGCACCAACTCATACATCCTACCTTATACCATTTATTACCTGTAGTTGGAATGCACCACCAAGGGATGCTCAATTTACTAGAAAAATTCCAGTCCTTGAATAATTATATTTCTGAATATTTTAAGCCTGCCTCTGAGTTTGGCCGAGATAATCGTGATGCTATCATTAGTAATCAGGCCTTCTTCAATGAAGTACATCAGCAGCTCATTCAGCTCAATTATGGGATGTCCAATTTTGTTGATGTACAGTTCCCCAAGCAAGTTCAGAAGATTCAGAGAGAATGGAGAGAGGCTATTTCCCAACTCTCTGAGCGTAGTCAATCAATGGAGGAGGAAATTAGAACCTGTCTCTTCCAATTGAAACAAATGTACTCAGGAATTCAGTTCCAGGTTAATGAAGTAGAGAAAGCCTCTGGAATTATGGGTCCTCCTGGGATTGAAGGACCTTGTGGGCCACCTGGGGGTGTAGGACCACGTGTACCTCCCAGAGTTGATGGTCCCCATGGACCCCTCAGGGAGTATAGGGCCTCGAGGACCCCCAGGTGCAGATGGACCTCAGGGACCTCCAGGCGCCAATGAAGCTCAGGATCTTACCAGCAAATTGACTCTCTCTTGAAAATGATGAACCACTTGCGTGAACAGTTCTCTAAATTGGCCAAAGAGTGTAACCTAACCCCTGATGGGGTACCAATTGATCCCCTCTTGTCACTTCAGTCATTATCTAATGAATTGATCAATCTGGGAAAATGGGTCAAGGACATCAATATCTTACTACATGCTTGCAAATCAAAAGGAGAACTGCTTCAAGCGAAAATTGAGACATTAGAACTCCAGTACAATGCTCAGCAGGAACAGATTTTTGAGCTATCCCGCCGATTAGATGAGAAAGTAGGGCATGCTGATCTGAACCATCAGATTAGCAAATTTCGTACTGAAGCTGTTGGTCCTTACCCTCAATTTTCTTCTCAAGTTTGTGATTCCACCTCTTATTTTCACTTAATCAGAACAACCTGGAGTGCATGTTTTGACCACCAATGCTTCCATGAGTTTCAAGCCAGTATTCAAGGATAAATACTCTCTAGGGGAAAGTAGCATTATCTACTTTCTCTACCTTTAAGAAAAGGCATTAAGTGAGGCCACAGATCACCAAAAGATGAATTACTTGCCTAATTGCCTTACTCGATTGGCTCAGTATATTATGGTTCCCCACTTAATGACTTGCTCTACTTGGTCTCAAGTCCAAGAAGCGTTGATCAAAGAATTTGGGAGTGAGTAAACCTTATCCTCTCAGAAACAGGCTTTTATGGGTATACAGCCCCACCAAAATGAATTCAAAGACTTTTTCTCATTGGTTCTATTGGGAAGCTCAAACTCTAGTAGCCTGTGGTTGGTTAAACTTGAATGATGCAATTACTGCAGTTATGTCAGCTTTTACTTCCAGGACTCAAATGCAAGTTTCTCTAATCAGTGTCAAAAAGTTTTTCCGAAGTATTTTGGACATTAAGGAGGCCTTATTAGAAATGCCTCCTCAATTCTCCAAAAAACCCCGAGTTTATGAGTCTCCTAGACCTAGTCACCCCAAAGTCTACGCCATGCCTGAGAACACTAGGGCGATCCAGTATAATTACTGTCATCGCTATTTCCATACTGAGGATTGTTGTTTTAAAAAGGAAGCAGATGAGAAGAAGAAAAGGAATAAGACCAATAAGATTCTCCACCTTGACAATGATATGAGTGCGCAGCAAGAGCATCAAAGTTCAATTGAGTGTAATAAAGATGAACATTATTCTTATTCCTTGCCCTCATTATTGGAATTATTTTCTCAGTTTGGAAGCATCATTACCCATATTGACTTCTGAGTGAATCAATTCAATGCCAAAGCTATCATAGATACTGGATCCCCGGTGAATGTTGTCTCATCAAAATTGGTCAAATGGATCATTTTAACCCCCAATATTTCTCATTATGAATAATATGGCACCGCCAGCCCTCAGAGTACTTGGTCTATTGGAGCTTTTTCGTCTTTTCCCCTAAAAATTGGGAAATTATCCTTTATCATTCCAGCTATTGTACTTGATAAATTGAGTTATGACCTACTTTTAAGGACTCAGTTTCTATGAGAATTTGATGGAATTATCAATTACCCTGACTCGTCATTGTCTCTCTTGGGGTATAAAGTTCCTTACTTTTATCTGATCATGATTCCACCCAATGTCAGTTATGTCTGCTAGAAGGAACCAAAAGGTCTTATTAGCTTCAATATTATGCTGGTGATTCTCACAAAAATTACCTCCTTCTTCGGCGGATATTGAAGAAGGGGTGTCTATTTTCTCCCCTGAGAAATTAGTTATTCCGCCAAAATCACAAGTAATTATTAACACTTCTTTGCATTTTTCAATTCCCAAGGGACATTTGTTACAAGTTTAAGTCACTGTCAATACTTCTGCTAAAGAGCTCTTGCCTTGTCCTGGAGTATTGGATTATGCTCATTCATGATCATTGTCTGTCTTACTGGCAAACCATATAAATGAGCTAATACTGGTAGATTGAGAGTTCCTGATTGCTTATGTCAAGCTGTTACCCTTATCTCATATTTATGATGTTAAACCCTTTGGGAGTCTACAAGACTTTGGATTGGAAAGTGATCAGGAAATCCTTACTGTGGGTCCTGCTATTGGAAAACACCTCTTTAGTGAAAAGGAGAAATAAGTACTTCAATTGTTAGATGGATATTCCGACATCTTTGCTAAGCATACTTACGATTTTGGGAAGATGAAAGGAGTAGTGCACACTGTTGAAACTGTTGATCACCTTCATATTTTGTGCAAAGCCCTATAATAAATCTAAAGTAGAAAAAGCCCAGGTTACCAAAGAATTGCATCAATTGTTGGAGGCTGGATTATTGAAACCCTCCAATAGTCCTTGGGCATTCCCATTATTATTGGTTAAGAAGAAAGATGGTTTTCATCGAGTCATAATGGATTATCATCAACTGAATGCCATCACTTGACGGGACTGTTATCCCTTACCTAGGATTGATAATTCTCTTAGGTTGTTGGCTGGATCCACCTATTTTTCGACCATGGACTAAGCCAGTGGATACTGGCAAATTGAGTTATCACCAGAAGATCGTGCCAAGTGTGCCCTGATATCAAGTGAAGGGTTGTTTGAACCAACTCATATGCCTCAAGAACTAAGAAATGCCCCAGCAACCTTCCAAAGGGCCATGGAAAGTATGCTACGGGATCTAAAGCTTACTTGTGTTCTGGTATATCTTGATAATATTACTGTGTTCTCCAAAACATTTACCGAGCATTTAGACCATCCAAAAATAAGTTTTCAGCCGAATTTGGGGCTCTTCTTTAAAACTCAAACCCTCCAAATGCTCATTCTTTCAAAATGAAATGGACTTTTTAGGACATCAGGTTTCAGCTAAAGGGATTCAACCCCTCTCAGACAAAGTTCAAGCCATCCAATGAATGCCTCCTCCCTCTTCTTTACGGGATATTCAAGTCTTTCTTGGCATGGTTGGGTATTACCAGCAATTTATTCCCAACTTTGCTGATATGGATGAACCATTATTTCATCTTTTGCAAAAAAGTGTCTTTTGAGTGGGGGTCAGCTCAAGAGCAGTCATTCAATTCTCTGCGTACCGCCTTAATCAAGGCACCTGTTCTAATTCATCCCCAATTTGATAAGCCTTTCTTTTTACATACTGATGCAAGCAATGTTGCTATTGGGGCTATCTTATCTCAGTGTGATGAAGAAAAGAATGATCATCCTGTTGCTTACTATAGCAAAACTTTGTCAAAGGCTGAACGAAATTATAGTGTTATTGAGCGGGAATGTTTGGCAGTAATTCTATTAATGAAGCACTTCCATCCCTTCTTATATGGTAATCATTTTAATGTTATTACCAACCATTCTTCTTTATGATGGTTGCAGAATATGAAGGATCCTGATGGGATATTGGCCCATTGGGATTAAGGTTGCAAAATTACGATTTCTCTATTGTTGATCGCTCAGGGGCTCAGCACCAAAATGCTGATGGGCTGTCCCGACTGCCTATTCTGACCTTGGAACTAGAAAATAAAGAACGCTTATACAATCTTATTGGATGACCTGAGTTATGGGATCAAGAGACTGAAGAGGATCAAGACTTACTAAAATCAATTACCAAAGATACTATGATTCAAGGTGGAGCTTTGTATAAGAAAGTCAAATCCAAATGGTTGCCCTTCCTACATCCCAACTCTAGATTTTACGCTGTAATGGAAGGTCATGAACAAGTTGGTCATAGCGGCTTAAAGAAGACTCAAGGATGGTTGAAGACTTGATACTATTGGAACAACATGAATGAGTTCATTAAAAAGACCCTTGACTCATGTCTTATCTGCAAAAGCCGTGGAACTACCAACCCTACATATCAACATCAAGTTATTCCCCCAACTAAGGCGTTTGAGGTGGTCAGCATTGATGTTGTAGGTCCTTTTCCTTGGGGATTGCATGGCCATCAGTATATCATTATGGCTGTCGACCATTTAACCAAATGGGTTATGGCCATTTCCATTGCTACCCCTTCAGCTAAGACTACAGCGCTATTCCTATATCAGCATATCATTTCTCAACATGGGTGTCCTTTTTTTTTTTTTTTTTTTTTTAGTACTAGATGGTCTCAACATGGGTGTCCTAAGTTCCTTATCTCAGATAATGGGACTAATTTCACCTCACAACTTATACAGGAGCTATCCAAATTATTTAACACTACTCAGCGATTTGTTGTCCCATATAATCCATCCACAAATGGGGCCATTGAAAGAGTTAATGGGACCCTGATCTCTATTCTAAGAAAGATGGCATCCACTGACCCGACTCAGTGGAATTTTTATTTGCCTAGTGCCTTGTTTTCTTATCTGGATAAGCTACCACAGTATTATCAAAATGTCTTCATTTAAGTGTATATATGGGCAGGATCCTTCAGTCCCTTCTAGTGTTCAGACCATCCTTGAGTAAAGTATCCCAGGAAATTCTGATTTAATTATGAGGAATTTGGCTGATGAGATTATCCATCTTCAGGCTCAAGCAATGAATTTGATTGGAACAACCACATTAAAAGAGACTCAAAGGAGCAACCAACACAAACCTGTCTTAACTGAATACCAGATTGGGGATTAAGTTATGTACTATCATTCTCAGCCTGGTGGGAGGACTGAAAAGTTGGGAACTAATTGGTCTGGTCCCTATAGAGTTATATTTTGAAAAGGATTAGAGTATTTGATTGTTCATATTGATACTGGTATAATAGTAAATATATTCATCTTAGGTTTTTAAAAAGTCATCCTCTGCCACAATCAAATACTGAGGGGGAAGTGTCAGGATTTCACCAAATTCTCATATCTCCAAAAAAATCTACTACATTAATTCCCCTGAAATCATCAGAAGGAGTGAGCAATATATCGCAATCTATCAAGGTTAATAATCAATCTGATCTTAATCAATTGATTGAAGATTCAATTGCGCAGAGATTAATTCACTCTGATAGATTATGAGCAGCTAATAAGCCTATAAATATTCCCTATTTTTGATAATAAAAATTAGGTTGAATTATAACCTGTATTTTCAATTAAATTTAACATTTTTTGGAGAGTCCGCCCAGTGTGACTTCGAGATCAAACCTGCCCCATTGGAAGTGTAATTTAAAACTTCCAGAAGAAGCTTGCGGATGCCTAATTAAACTACAATCCCAAGACTTTGAAAACGGTTTTGCCAAGAAAAAGTCCTGACATCAAAAGGACTTATTGAATTGCTATACACTGGCCCAATTCAAAGTTAACAACAAAGTTCTATTCTGAAACACCCACAGATTAGCCAAATGAAAAAGTTAGATTGCATCTGAATCAGGCCATTCAAAGTGATTGAGAAAACGTCTAAGTTCATATACACAATCAAAGATATTTGGACCAGCCATATACAACTGAGTCATGCAAAATTCCTAAGAAGTTCTAATAAGTTGGATGATTAAGAAAAGAAAAAGTAAAGAAAATAAAAGACAAAAAAACCCAAAAACAAAACCAAAACCAAAAAAAACAGAAACAAAAATACTTATATAATAGTTTTATTCTAATTAATATTTTAGTTTGCACTTGAGGTTGGGGAGGGGATCAACTTCAGATTCGATGAGCATTTGGGCTGTCATACTTCAGATTCATCAGCTGGTCCAGCAGAAGTTACCAAATAGAAAAACCAGCCTTATTCTCATTGGGCGCTTGGGCCAATGAGAAAGACCTACATAGGCTAATTGGGAATATTAGGGCTTATGTCTAAGTCAAGAGGGGGATGATGTCATATTCTGGTGGTTGATTCAATAATAACTTGACAACCATCAGATCGGGCCAATTACCCTTTCAACGCTTGAGCTAACACCTATATTCTCACCTCAAAGCCTATTGCAATCATACAATTTGGGCCAAATATCTCATTGATAATTTAATCATGTATTTAAGCAGAGCGCTTGGCCTGAATATGCTCACATATTAAGGCTGATTTCTGATGCATCAAAACTCAGCAATTAGTCTCAATTATTGGGAGCACAATCAACTCAGTCATATTAATATAATTTGGGGATGACACGAAAATAACGTTTGAAAATCCCATGGACTTCAGATGAATGAAAAATGTAATCAATTTCCCACCTTAGGGTGAAATTTGTATGTCAATCCGCGTAATTGGCACAATAGCACTTGTGCGAACCACCTGATAGGGGTTACCTAGTGCTATTGAGGAAGAGGCCTGCTGATGTCCCAATTAGGGGTGCATCATTTACTTCAATTGAGGTCAAAATTTCACAGAATGTGTGTTTCATAGCAGTATGATGGAACTGAAATCCAGAAGATCTTAGGACAATTTTGCATGATTATATCGCAATTTTTGTACCTGAAATCCTCCCAATTTTGAGAGTATTTTGCCACCAATAAACCTAAGAAAAGGTTTAAGTCATAGGCCGAACTGAGGTGGTAAAATAGCTGTTGAAATTTTGTTCTGGAATGTGGCCAGGAGATGCCCTAGAGGTATAAATACCAGCACCTGGCCTAATAAACATTATCTATTAAATAGCTTCTAATAAAAGTTATATTTATTTTATCATTTTATTGATTTTTATCCAAATCTTAACCTTAGAGAAGTGTCAACAAACTGGAAGGACCAAATTCCCAGTTTGTATTGAAGCCTTCCTTGGAAGAAGTTCCCAATTACAAAGGGAAAATTGCGCCCAAAATCATCTGGAAGAGTCGAGGTAAATTTAATAGGCCTAGTGAGTTTTTGAACGGTCTGAATACTGTAAACTACAGGCAATATTGAGGATCAACCATCGGAACTTCAGCCCAAATAGATGTGCAGGATAACAATTTCCAAGTGAGCAATCCTCAGATTTTGAAAATAGGTATGATGATAATGATGATTGTCAGCCATCATCCCACAATTGTTTCCTTCCCATCAGATTTCAATTAATATGGACAGCTATGCCCCCAGCATTCTGGTTTTCATTATGAGTGTTTACTCACCTTGACTGGCAGGCTGGTCTTAGCTTCATTAGCCAGGTCCATGACGTATACCCAGAGAATGTCAGGTAGGCATCAGGCCATTTCATAAAGTTGTTGGTGACTCTTCATTCTAGAGTATTTATCATGGTTTGATTCAACCGCTTGGACAAGCTTTTACACTGCCATCATTTCCACAACCAACTTACTATTAAAATGAGATCACCAGTTGCAAGTCCTGGGAATCATCTTCTATGCCTGGTCAGGAAGGAGCACTCCTATAGAATAGAAAGGGCACAAGAAGGCTGAGGTACTCCTCACCAACAAGGATAAACTAGCCCATGTAGTGAATAAGTAATGAGTTTCAGCCTATCCACTTGAAATCTTATCATGATAACCCACTTTACTACAAAGGAGTTGCTGAAAAGGATTAGGGGTTATGCTGTCAGACATATGACATGACAATGAAAGACAGCTTCAAACGTGGGTATTTTAAAATACATGATAGCATATACAGTCCACATGGCATCGCCATTATGATTATTATTGAATAAGATTTTTAGGGTGATAGGCGAGGAAAGTTTTGGTCAACAACAACAACATTTACAACCAATTAAACTGAGGGCAGGCAGTAGTCTTGAGCATGCATCTATTACTGACAGAAAGCTGGTTGAGTGGGAAGGAGGTAACTGATCATATTATTTTGAGTGTGGTGTAATATCAAAGTCAGAACTAGCCTAAACTTGCTCTTGGTAGCAAGGGGCAGCAGCTATCTGCCAATTCTGATTCCATTTGAAAATTTGTAAAACTTCGATCTGCCACATTGCCCTTTTTGAGTTCATCTTGATTATGGCGAATCAAATTAGAGGTTCTTTTGTTTGATTTAGAGAAGGGACTTTTAGATACATTTTCTTGAGCAATCAGCTGTCAAGGCGCTTCCTTAGAAATATTACTTTGATATTCTCTTCCAAATGATTCTAAAATGATAAACGCCAGGGAAATGGTTATTGCCATAGTTCAGCCTGCTAGCCTCAGTTCACTTAACATGTGAGGCTGACTTGTTGCTCAAGGGGTCTACTCCGTGCAGATAGGCACCAGACAACCTTTTCTTAGATCACAATAACCCTCATGCAGCAAGTTCTTTTATGATGGTACCTGTTGTAGCATCAATCTCTTTGGTATGCTGTTTGATCCCTTGGCGAATTTCTTGCTGACATTTTTGACATGTTCAATGTAAGTTGGCCTTCAGGACTCAACATAAGCAAACCAACCTCTCCCTTGGCAGCTCAGCTCCAAGGTACCTGTAATATTGAGTTTCATTGTTCAGACAGAGAAGATCTCAGACTGGTTCCTTTATTCTGCTTGATAGCTAATACCAGACTGGTTACTGTTGATTAGTTTATGTATATCACTATAAGTGGAAAATAAAAGGATAAAACTGAGATTTTGTATAGAAAGTTTTATTAAAGCGAAATTTGAGAGTATTTCATACTTCTAGTGAAAAACCAAAATATAAAATTAACGAATGTTGTAAAGTAAATTTTAAATTTATTGTGGGGAAGGCCGACCATGGGATGGACACTTCCGAATATGACTCAGACGAGACAAAACTCAGTACCAGGTGAGGCACCCCAGAGAAGCGATGCTATCTCTTGTTGCCAGCGGGAACGCCACTTATGGGAAGGGGGAGGGGACGTGTGTAGGGGCGTAGCCACTATTGAGCACGTGTGGAGGAAGGGGTCTGATTTGATGAACCAGACTGGGAACCAGGAGGAGACCAGCTGCCGGCGACGTGGTGGGAGATATCCAAACATCCACGCTTGAAAGTGATCCACCAAATGAGACCGGAATCTGTGGACAGCTTCAGGGAGGTGGGGATGGATCCGGCGATGGCATCCAAGACAATCGTGTGGATAGTCCACATGACGATTGCAACCACCAGAGCACGAAGGGAGGGTGGGAGGGGGAGGCCATTGATGAAGCAAACATATCTCTTGACAGACTGAAGGGATGTGTTTGATCCTGGCCTAGCAGACGTTGGACTTCGCGCCATATTACTTTAGAGGTGGAGCACTTCTCCAGGCGGTGAAACAGCGTTCCATACTGGCCACACATGACACAGGATGAGTGTAAAGCATTAGAGCGCTCAGTTGTACGATACACCCGCCTCAGGCAGCGCCACACATGGGAACGGACTTGAGGCTGCAACAGAGGATGGTGTGCGTATTTCCAGATAGTCTTTTGGGTCTCAGTGGAATAAGGGATGTCCATCATGTCCAGGTAGTCCACCCTGGATAGGACATGGGGTCGAATGGGGATCACGCCATCATGGATGGGTAGCCCCTGTACCTCTTGTGTGAACTGAGGAGAGGGGCGGCCTCTTTGGGTTGTATGTCCACTAATACGAATTCTCCACTCTGCGCTTCGCATGGAGAGTAGGATTCGTTTGTAGTGGGTTTTTGTCCCGTGAGGACCTGTGGCTGATGTGTGTGATGCAAGGTATTTCATCAGGGAGTGGGGGTTTGATGGGTTGTTGAGGCCCAAGGCTCGGGAGAAGTTGGAGCGGCTGCACGGGACCAGTGTTGGGATGGGAGTGTAGGAGCAGTGATGGCCGTAATCCAGGTGCCTAGGATCTTGGCGGCATGGGCTTTGAAGTCAAGTAGGCCCATGCCACCATGATGATGAGGGCCAAACATGGCCTCTAGCTATACTGGTGGAGGGCGGCCTGACCAAAGCCAACCTTGTAGCAACGCATACAGGGATTTGAAGAAGCTTGGGGAGAAGGGATGGCGTGGGCTCCAAACCAGACTTTGGATAGGAGCATAGAGTTGGCGAGAACAACCTTGCCAGTGAGGGTAGTAGGGTGGGCTCTGAGAGAGGTGATTCGCTTCATCACGTTGTCCAGTATATGGCCCTCCATTACTGCTGACGCGTATCCTCCTGCCTCCAACCACACGCCCAGATGGCGTACCGGTCCTATGGTAGGTCGCAGCACAAAGGGGAGCACCAGTGGAGCGGTGTGTTTTGAGTTAGTAAGGCGTGGACTTGGGTGAGCAGCTGGGCTGGGTTGGGAACTATTTGCTGGGGCCCAGCAGTTCTGAAACTGACAAAGGAGAATGATTTCGGTTTTGGAGGCATTCAGTGCCGCGTTGCTTACCTGGGAATATTCCTGGATGAGGGCTTCAAGCGCGCGTGCATCTTTATTATTAGATACCCCACCACGCAATCATCTGCAAATGCCATCATCTTGACTGGGGTTTGGCCTGGCACATGGACCCCAGTGAGTTGGGCATTCACATTTCAGTAGTGGGTCAAGGCTGAAGTTGTATAAGAGTGGGCTCAGGGGTCCCCCTTGTCGCGGCCCCTTGAGGATGGACTACATCCGTTAGGAAACCTGGGCCGCGCACAGCCATTGTTGCAGATTCCGTGAGCAGCATCACCCAGTTAATGAAGTGGGGAGGTAGGCGGAATTGTTGGAGGCAGGCCCTAAGGTATTCCCAGTTTACTCTATCATAGGCCTTTTGTTGGTCCAAGAATACAAGTGCCCCAGAGGCTGTGGATTGACACACATTAGCCACAGAGTGCACGTTATCCCAAATCGACCTTCTGGGGATGAAACCGAATTGTTCTGGAGAGATGGTGGCAGATGCTACAGTCCCTAAACGGTTAGCCATGATTTTGTTAAAATTTTGGTGTCTGTGTTTGTTAGAGAAATGGGGCACCAGTTTGCTAAGTCTAGCCTATCCCCTTTCTTGAAGAGTGTGACTGTAAAAGCCTCATGTCCTCCTGGTAGGAGGCGCGTTTCCAACAGGCTTTGGTTGTGTGAGGCTAGCAGCAATGGGGATATGTATTTAAAATATTTTTTGTAGAACTCATATGGAATGCCATCTGGGCCTGGGCATTTTCAGTTTGGCGCACCGCGAATGGTAGTCCATAATTCGTTTGGAGTAATTAAATTCATTATTTCTGGGTATCGGAAAATGGTGCAGATATGAGCTCTGTCAAGAAATTCTGCCATTTCGGCCAGCTGAATTGGTTCAGCTTGATATAACTTGGAGTAATATCTTTGCGTTTCGATTGCCACTTCAGCCAGTGTGTCCACAATAGAATTATCCGATCTTGCACCTGTGTGCAGGCCACGCTCTGGCGTGGCGCAAAAATTTTTTTGAAGAAGTATGCGGTGCACTTGTCGCCTTTAGTGATGCGTGTGGCCATGTATTGGACACAAACCCGATGTTTGTGTTGCCTTTCAAGTGCGTTGAGGTGTGCTGCTGCCTCCGCCCACTTCTGGCCCCATGCAGGGCTATATCCTGAGGCTGGAATATTGGACTCCAAGTGGGCCAATTCCGCCAGCGTACGCGATATAACCGCTGATGTGGCTCATGAGCGTCTGGATGAGAGATGGCGATAGTGGCAGATGGCATCTTTTTTGAAAGTTGCCCATGTGGAAATGGGGTCCGCACAAAACGGTGCAACAAACAATTTTGCCAAAGTTGCCTCTTCCACCCATGTGGAAAATCCTGGCGACGCAAGCTCTGGGGGGCAGATTTTGCACCAATGTGGGGCCTTTGCAACTGTGACGGGTAAGTGGTATGTTATCGAGACCAGTCAGTAGTCGGAGAATTCCATTTTCGTTGTTTTGAAGTGGGAGATGTGGGGTTGGAATTTTGCCGGCACTAGAATAAGGTCAATGCGGGTCATGGACCTTAATTGGCCGTTGTGGATGTGGGGACGCGTCATGTTTTTTGAGCAGTGGGGCATGTCATGGCAGCGCATCCATTAACCCAAGGGTGGCTTTTAGAACGCGTAGTTCTACATGACCCTGTGGGGCGTGGGGTGAGGGTGGCCACCAGTCCATTGGTGAGGTTAGCCAACAGTTCATGTCACCGATTAGGAAAGAATCGGGGGGTAGTGGGAGGGATTTGACTGACAAGAAAAATTCCCGACGCTCTTGTGCACCATTTGGGGCATAAATATTGACAATTGTGTGTGCAACATCGGCCCAAGAGAAGGTGACAACAAGCACTCAGTCATTCAGGAATGTTTCTGAAGATATAAATTTGAAAAAATTGTTTTTCCAAATTAGCACCCCACAGTGCTTTGACCAAAAGGATAGGGATGGTAGGAGCATTGTTTTCCAAGCATCCTCAGAACCTCGTGGACAGTGGGACTACTGGATGGCCAGGATATCCATGGATAAATTGTTTTGTAAAAAACTCAGTTTCCTAGCCTGGGATGGGGAGGCCTTGAGTCCGGCGATATTCAGCGTCCCTAGAGTGAAGGTTTCCCCCATCGCACCTTAGGTGTGAGGGGTGGGCCCCTGGCCCACCAGCCTCTTCCAGGTCTCCACAGGCTTTCACAGCAGCGCAGGTATTAGCAGCAACGCTATCGGGTTTTTGTTAATTTTTGCGGAAAGAGTCACATTGGCTTTGGCCTTCGCTTTTTGTTTTCCTGACGTCGGACGAATTTTTTGCAGTGCGGATAAGTTCAGTGCACCGTCGAGTGGGGCAAAAAAATTTTTTTTTTGGTTGGGATAGGTTCCAAGTCAGTTTCAACCGGGGCTTGGGTGCAGCGATTGGGTGAGATCAAATCTCCCATCAGATCCTCGGATTGAGTGGCCCATTCAGCTTGGGCCTCCCAATCTGATTGGGTGATGGATTCCTGAGTTTCTTCTGCCATGAAGGTCTCCATGTCCTCCTGGCGTTGTGAGTGTGGGATGGTGGTGGTGACTTTGGCCGCTTCCTTGGCCGCAGTCCTATGGGCCTGCTTGGCCTTCTTCCGCTCCTGTGGGGAGATGGGCTTTACCAATAGGTAACAGCCTTGTGCTCCCCACGGGAAAGCCTCTTTGGTGCTTGCAGTTGGTTCATAGTGCGCCTCTCCGCTGGCCATGGCCGCCGAGGGGTGCTCTTGGAATGTAACACCCTCTTTAATGGGGCACGCGTGTGCCTTATGGCCAAACGCATCACAGTGGGTGCAAATGGGGGCGCGCTGTCCACGGTTACCCAGAATGGGTGGGTGGTGTGCCCTGCGATGTCAATAAAGGTGGAGTGTGGGATCTGGGTTAGGTCCTTTGCGATCTCCTCAGATGGGGTCAGAACTGCGATGGCTTTGCCGGTGCACAGGTGTGGCATCAGCATGAAACGTTGCATTTCGAAAGATTGTATTTCGCCATATATGGTGAGCCCATCTTTCAGGTGTTGCTCCAAAATGTCACGTTTTACCGTAGTAGGCAAAAAGTCAAACGTGAGGAAAATTTGGTTCGATTTTGTCCATCTGGTGCATTTAGTTTCGACAACCTGTTGCCCTTCGGGAGGTTGACCACTACGCGCACCGCTGCAGCCTCATCTGCTGCTATTTTGCTTTCAAAACCTAGGTCCAGCCAACCGCGCAACATGGAGTGAGGTGCAACGTACACCGCGGTCAGAAAAATTTTGTGTACATCTTCACAAAATTTTTCCCATAGGGCCATGTTTTGGATGTCCAGATACACATGGACTCTGAATTCCACCGATGAAAGTTGCTGGGGATGTGGCATATTGATGTACTGGTTGCATCGTGCTTGCCACGCGAGTATCTCCGGGGAAATTGTGACTGCCAGTTTTTTTAAACTTTTTTCTATTCCGCTGGATTCTCCGGGGCGTTTCTGAACGTTAGAGGCCGCAGGCCTTCCGCCTGCTCCTCTTGCCTTGCTTGCCCAACTGCTCCCAGACATGGGTGCAGACTAATCCCCTTCTATGAGATTATCAAACTAGATTAAGTCTTGAATTGAATGGGTTGCAAAAGTGTTTGCAACGAGAAAGAAAAGTGAATGTTGTAAAGTAAAGTAGGAATTTAGGTAGTTATATGGGGATTTTCATGATCCCCTAGTTAGATGGCATCTAATTGCTATATTCATGTCTTTGTATATTTGAGCTAATTCTTGTATCCACGAGTTCCTTCTTTTGGTGATTGCTCCTGAACCTGGATGTCCAGGGGCTCTTTCATCTGTCCTCGTTTCTGGGTTTTTGGCGGTTGTATCTTCTTCAGATATTACTTTATTACCAAATCTGATAAACTTTACTTGTTGACTTCATGTTTGAGTGATGGCGCTCCTTTTTATACAGCTCACATAATGTTTTTGAGTGACTCTCAAAATTGGTTGTTTTCCAGATGTGGTATTATCCACTCTGTTGCCTCAATCATTCCTGTTGAGGTAAAAAGTAAATTCATCAGTTTATCATCTGCCTAATTGCAAATTATTCCAGCCCTTTAAAGATATAAAAGGGGTTAATATTAAATTCATTTTTGGGTGACTTTGTCATATTCATAAAGAAAAAAATGCTGAAGTATCAGGGTGAAAATTATTTTTTATGAAATCACTCTGATGATGGGGAAAATTTTTGGTTCACCAGAATCTATAAAAAGGCTCACCATCTCCATCCACAGAAGGTAGGTTGCCTGCACCCCACCAGTTTGGGGTGAACTCTACTCATTTCACTGGTAGAGAATGATCTGCTGATCCGCTTGTGGCCTCATCCATGACACTTCCCTTCCCAAGATGAGACTGGGGAATGACCATAAGTGCCCGGGGTGTACTCCATTAAAAATAATGTTAGTATCATATTGAGTGGAGTATTCGGCTCTTCTATGTGCTAAGATAGTAGCAGGCCCAGTTCAAATGTCTGTAACTTCTCTGGTTGTGTTCCCCAGAGATTATAGAACAAATTTTTCTCTCTAGGCTGAACTTCATTAGCCTAGATCATCTTTGACTCTCCTGATGAGTATGAGAGATAATCATAAAAGCTTGTTTGAAGCTTCCAACTGGATTATGATAAGTTCGTCAGCTAACTCCTGCTGATAGCTTCCAGATGGCAGTTTCTTCCAGTCCGCTGAGATGATAAGTTTCAGGAGGGTCAGAGAGCTGCCTCTCACCCATACAGGGCTTTAAAAAAAGGACATCTAAATCACTCAGTGGTGGATCAACTGGTAATCCAACAATGCTGAGAGCAGCAACTAACCCCCAATTTCAATTGTTATTAGGGGTCATTTTTAAAAACCCTCATAAGATTACATTGACTCACTCAACTCTTACACATGAATAAAAAGTAGGGGGACGTGAACTGCTTCTTAACTCCCACTAGGTTCATTGACTTTCTCACCACATCTGAGATGAAGTTCTTTCTTCTTTTTGAAAGTAAAACTTGAGAACAACTACTTTTCTTTCTCGTTGCAAACACTTTTGCAACCCATTCAATTCAAGACTAAATCTAGTTTGATAATCTCATAGAGGGGATTAGTCTGCGCCCATGTCTGGGAGCAGTTGGGCAAGCAAGGCAAGAGGAGCAGGCAGAAGGCCCGCGGCCTCTAACGTTCAAAAACGCCCCGGAGAATCTGGCGGAATAGAAAAAAATCTAAAAAATAAGGCGGTCACAATTTCCCCAGAGATTCTCATGTGGCAAGCACGATGCAACCAGTACATCAACACGCCACACTCCCAGCCACTTTTGTCGGTGGAATTTGGAGTCCGTGTGTATCTGGACATCCAAAAAATGGCCTATGGGAAAATTTTGTGAAGATGTACACAAAATTTTCCTGACCGCGGTGTACGTTGCACCTCACTCCATGTCGTGTGGTTGGCTGGACCTAGGTTTCAAAAGCAAAATAGCAGCAGACGAGGCTGCAGCGGTGCGCATAGTGGTTGACTTCCCCGAAGGGCAACAGGTCATCAAAACTAAATGCACCAGATGGACAAAATCAAACCAAATTTTCCTCACGTTTGACTTTTTGCCTACTACGGTTAAACGTGACATTTTGAGCAACACCTGAAAGATGGTCTCGCCATATATGGCGAAATACAATCTTTCAAAATACAACGTTTCACGCTGATGCCACACCTGTGCACCGGCAAAGCCATTGCAGTTATGACCCCAACTGAGGAGATCGCGAAGGACCTAACCCAGATCCCGCACTCCACCTTTATTGACATTGCAGGGCACACCACCCACCCATTCTGGGTAACCGTGGACAGCGCGCCCCCCATTTGCACCCACTGTGACGCGTTCAGCCATAAGGCACACGCATGCCCCATCAAAGAGGGCGTCACATTCCAAGAGCACCCCTCAGCGGCCATGGCCAGTGGAGAGGTGCACTACGAACCAACCGCAAGCACCAAGGAGGCTTTCCCGTGGGGAGCACAAGGCTGCTACCTATTGGTAAAGCCCATCTCCCCACAGGAGCGGAAGAAGGCTAAGCAGGCCCATAGGACCGCGGCCAAGGAAGCAGCCAAGGCCACCACCACCATCCCACACTCACAACACCAGGAGGACATGGAGACCTTCGCGGCGGAAGCAACTTGGGAATCCATCACCCAATCAGATTGGGAGGCCCATGCTGAATGGGCCACTCAATCTGAGGATCTGATGGGAGATTCGATCTCACCCAATCACTGCACCCAAGCCCTGCTCAAAACTGACTTGGGACCTATCCCAACCAAAAAAAATTTTTTTCCCCACTCGACGGTGCACTGAACTTATCCGCACCACAAAAATTCGTCCGACGTCGGGAAAACAAAAAGTGAAGGCCAAAGCCAATGTGACTCTTTCCGCAAAAATTAACAAAAACCCCAATAGCGTTGCTGCTAATACCCGTGCTGCTGTGAAAGCCCATGGGGACCTTGAAGAGGCTGGTGGGCCCAGGGGCCCACCCCCTCGCACCTAAGGTGCGATGGGGGAAACCCTCACTCTAGGGACGCTGAATATCGCCGGACTCAAGGCCTCCCCGTCCCAGGCTAGGAAACTGAGTTTTTTACAAAACAATTTACCCGTGGATATCCTGGCCATCCAGTAGTCCCACTGTCCACGAGGTTCTGAGGAAGCTTGGAAAACAATGCTCCTGCCATCCCTATCCTTTTGGTCGAAGCACTGTGGGGTGCTAATTTGGAAAAACAATTTTTTCAAATTTACATCTTCAGAAACATTCCTAAATGGCTGAGTGCTCTTTGTCACCTTCTCATGGGCTGATGATGCACACACAATCATCAACATTTATGCCCCAAACGGTGCACAAGAGCGTCAGGAATTTTTCTCGTCGGTCAAATCCCTCCTACTACCCCCCGATTCTTTCCTAATTGGTGACATGAACTGTTGGCTAACCTCACCAATGGACCGGTGGCCGCCCTCACCCCACGCCCCACAGGGTCACGTAGAACTACGCGTTCTAAAAGCCACCCTTGGGGATAATGGATGCACTGCCATGACATGCCCCACTGCTCAAAAACATGATGCGTCCCCACATCCACAACGGCCAATTAAGGTCCATGACCCGCATTGACCTTATTCTAGCACCAGCGAAATTCCAACCCCACATCTCCCACTTCAAAACAACAAAAATGGAATTCTCCAACCACCGACTGGTCTCGATAACATACCACTTACCCGTCACAGTTGCAAAGGCCCCACATTGGTGCAAAACTGCCCCCCAGAGCTTGCGTCGCCAGGATTTTCCATGTGGGTGGAAGAGGCAACTTTGGCAAAATTGTTTGTTGCACCGTTTTGCGCGGACCCCATTTCCACATGGGCAACTTTCAAAGAAGACACCATCCGCCACTATTGCCATCTCTCATCCAGATGCTCACGAGCCACATTGGCGGTTATATTGCGCGTGCTGGCAGAATTAGCCTACTTGGATTCCAACATTCCAGCCTCAGGATATAGCCCTGCATGGGGCCAGAAGTGGGCGGAGGCAGTTGCCCACCTCAATGCACTTGAAAGGCAACACAAACATTGGGTTTGTGTCCAATACATGGCCACACGCATCACTAAAGGCGACAAGTGCACCGCATACTTCTTCAAAAAATTTTGCACCACGCCAGAGCGTGGCCTGCACACAGATGCAAGATCGGATAATTCTATTGTGGACACACCGGCTGAAGTGGCAATCGAAACGCAAAGGTATTATCCAAGTTATACCAAGCTGAACCAATTCAGCTGGCCGAAATGGCAGAATTTCTTGACAGAGCTCATATCTGCACCATTTTCTGATACCCAGAAATAATGAATTTAATTACTCCAAACGAATTATGGACTACCACTTGCAGTGCGCCAAACTGAAAATGCCCAGGCCCAGATGGCATTCCATATGAGTTCTACAAAAAATATTTTAAATATATATCCCCATTGCTGCTAGCCTCACTCAACCAAAGCCTGTTGGAAACGCGCCTCCTACCAGGAGGACATGAGGCCTTTACGGTCACACTCTTCAAGAAAGGGGATAGGCTAGACTTAGCCAACTGGCGCCCCATTTCTCTAACAAACACAGACACCAATATTTTAACAAAAATCATGGCTAACCGTTTAGTAACTGTAGCATCTGCCACCATCTCCCCAGAACAATTCGGTTTCATCCCCAGAAGGTCGATTTGGGATAACGTGCACTCTGTGGCTAATGTGTGTCAGTCCACAGCCTATGGGGCACTTGTATTCTTGGACCAACAAAAGGCCTATGATAGAGTAAACTGGGAATACCTTAGGGCCTGCCTCCAACAATTCCGCCTACCTCCCCGCTTCATTAACTGGGTGATGCTGCTCACGGAATCTGCAACAATGGCAGTGCACGGCCCAGGTTTCCTAATGGAAGTAGTCCGTCCTCAAAGGGGCCTGCGACAAGGGGACCCCTGAGCCCACTCTTATACAACTTCAGCCTTGACCCACTACTGCGAAATGTGAATGCCCAACTCACTGGGGTCCATGTGCCAGGCCAAACCCCAGTCAAGATGATGGCATTTGCAGATGATTGCGTGGTGGGGGTGTCTAATAACAAAGATGCACGCGCACTTGAAGCCCTCATCCAGGAATATTCCCAGGTAAACAACGCGGCACTGAACGCCTCCAAAACCGAAATCATCCTCCTTGGTCGGTTTCAAAACTGCTGGGCCCCAGCAAGTAGTTCCCAACCCGGCCCATCTGCTCGCCCACGCCCACGCCTTACTAACTCAAAACACACCGCTCCACTGGTGCTCCCCTTTGTGCTGCGACCTACCATAGGACCGGTACGCCATCTGGGCGTGTGGTTGGAGGCAGGTGGATACGCGTCAGCAGTAATGGAGGGCCATATACTGGACAACGTGACGAAGCGAATAGCCTCTCTCAGAGCCCACCCTACTACCCTCACTGGCAGGGTTGTTCTTGCCAACTCTATGCTCCTATCCAAAGTCTGGTTTGGAGCCCACGCCATCCCCTTCTCCCCAAGCTTCTTCAAATCCCTGTATGCTTTGCTACAAGGTTGGCTTTGGTCAGGCCGCCCTCCACCAGTACGGCTAGAGGTCATGTTTGGCCCTCATCATCATGGTGGCATGGGCCTACTTGACTTCAAAGCCCATGCCGCCAAGATCCTGGGCACCTGGATTGCGGCCATCACTGCTCCTACACTCCCATCCCAACACTGGTCCCGCGCGGCCCGCTCCAACTTCTCCCGAGCCTTGGGCCTCAACAACCCATCAAACCCCCACTCCCTGATGAAATACCTTGCATCACACACATCAGCCACAGGTCCTCACGGGACCAAAACCCACTACAAACGAATCCTACTCTCCATGCGAAGCGCGGAGTGGAGAATTCGTATTAGTGGACATACAACCTGAAGAGGCCGCCCCTCCCCTCAGTTCACACAAGAGGTACAGGGGCTACCCATCCATGATGGCGTGATCCCCATTCGACCCCAAGTCCTATCCAGGGTGGACTACCTGGACATGATGGACATCCCTTATTCCACTGAGACCCAAAAGACTATCTGGAAATACGCACACCATCCTCTGTTGCAGCCTCAAGTCCGTTCCCATGTGTGGCGCTGCCTGAGGCGGGTGTATCGTACAGCTGAGCGCTTTAATGCTTTACACTCATCCTGTGTCGTGTGTGGCCAGTATGGAACGCTGTTTCACCGCCTGAAGAAGTGCCCCACCTCTAAAGTAATATGGCGCGAAGTCCAACGTCTTCTAGGCCAGGATCAAACACATCCCTTCAGTCTGTCAAGAGATATGTTTGCTTCATCAATGGCCTCCCCCTCCCACCCTCCCTTCGTGCTCTGGTGGTTGCAATCGCCATGTGGACTATCCACACGATTGTCTTGGATGCCATCGCTGGATCCATCCCCACCCTCCCTGAAGCTGTCCACAGATTCCGGTCTCATTTGGTGGATCACTTTCAAGCATGGATGTTTGGATATCTCCCACCACGTCGCCGACAGCTGGTCTCATCCTGGTTCCCAGTCTGGTTCATCAAATCAGACCCCTTCCTCCACACGTGCTCAATAGTGGTTACGTCCCCTACACACGTTCCCTCCCCCTTCCCATAAGTGGCGTTCCCGCTGGCAACAAGAGATAGCATCGCTTCTCTGGGGTGCCTCCCCTGGTACTAAGTTTTGCCTCGTCTAAGTCATATTCGGAAGTGTCCATCCCATGGTCGGCCTTCCCCGCAATAAATTTAAATTTAAATTTAAAAACTTGAGAACAACTGTGACCAGTGATGACTTGCTTGTACAGGAAGCAAGAGGTGGAGTTTTCATTACATATCTTGACTGCGGATGCCTCAACCCACTTGGTGAAGTGGTTGATTGCTACCAAAATGAACTTTGATATTCTGGAGGCAGTTGTTAGATGTTCCACCACATTGATTGATACATTTCTAAAGGCGCTGTGGGGGATTGGTGCAAACTCAAATCGCTTCTCCAGCAGGCATAAACTTGCACAAGATGTGCACAACTCCAAAGCTTGGTGCACTTCGTCAGACTTACAAACCTAGTAAAATTTCTCTTTCAGGCATCCAGCGTTTTTCAAAATCTTCCATGAACCATGTGCTTATGGTCTCCATCACCAAATCCATACATTCACTGGTTCCAATATTGGGGTACCACTTGCTTTAATCTTCTTTTGTAGGTTCCCATCGACATGACAGTTGTATTTAGAAAATCTCCTCTTGAAGCTCTTAACTTCATCTGTTTTGTCCTGCCAATCCTCTTCTAGTAGCCCAAATAATTTATAAAGTCAATTGCTCTCTGGAACTTGCAATTGAAACACTGGTAACTGCGATAGGCCATCAGCATTTAAGTGTTTGTCTCTTGCTAGATGTGTTATCTTGAATTTATAGCCTTGGAGGAGTACAGCCCAGTGGGCAAGGCGTCCGTTGGGATCCATCATGTTCCACAACCATTGGAGTGATGCGTGATAGATTACTACCTTAAAAGTACCCTGTACAAGTAAGGTCTGAAGTGTTTGACTGCTCTGATAACCGCCAGGTAAGCACACTTGGTAATCATGTAGTTCTCTGCTTTTTTGAACACTTTGGAATGGTATTTAATTAAAAGTGGTTCACCCTGTCTTCATCTAATTGTGCTAAGATCGCAACTAGTCCTATGTCACTGGCATCATTATAGAGTTATAACGTTTTATTGAAGTCAGGATAGGCCAAGATTGGTGCCTCTACTAATCTTGCCTTTAACTCCGTGAAGGCCTACTCCTGTTCCTGGCCCCAGTCGACCTTTGTTTCCTTGGTGAGCAGGTATGTAGGGGGTGATGCCAAGTCTTAGAAATGGGGGATGAATTGCCAGTAGTATCCCACAATTCCAAGAAACACTTGGATATCCCTCAGGCTCCTTGGTGGCTCCATAGCAACATGACGTTCACCTTCCCATCTTGAGGCTTGATTACGCTAGGGCTGATCTCATGCCCAATGAACTTTAACTGTCTCTTGTGAAAGGTGCACTTGCTCCATTTTAGCTTCAAATAGGATGTTTGTAGCTGCGTAAAGACCTCATAAAGGTTCTGAAGATGCTCTTTAAAAATTTGGTTGAACATGGTGATGTCATAGAGATAAATCTTTATGCTGACAACTTGAGATTGCCAAATGCAATCCATCGCATGCTGGAAGGTAGCAGGGGCGTTTCAGAGCCCCTGCGGCATCCTCATGGGCTCAAACAACCTCTGGATATAAATCAGGGCGCATTTCTTTTTAATTTCTGGTGAGAGCTCCATATTCCAATAGCTGCTGACTAAACCCATTGTTGAGAAGTACTTCGAGCTGCTCAGGAATTTCAGAGTGCCATTAATGCATGGGAGTGGGTTTGAGTCTTTCTTAGCTATCTCAATAAACGGTGAAAACCATGACTACTCGTTGGATTCCATCCTTTTTGCTTAAAGCAACAAAGGAGATGCCAAAGGACTCTTTGATGGTCTGATTAGCCCTGCTTCAGCTTGTTGGTTCACTCTTTAGCAACAATGGCATCATCTGTTTTTGAGAATTAATAGTGTTTTTATTTGAACATTATAGTGGAACTGGTATCCATTTTGCGGAGCTCGCCCTTTCAGAGGCCATAAATTATATATGGTACTGATGATATCTCTGAATTCATCCAACAGC
>JAKSZP010013981.1:0-26393 GCA_022478985.1 Massospora cicadina | reverse complement strand
AAAAACTGATGCTAGGCACATTGAAGGCGCGCCATTGCACAAACCCAAAGTTGAAAAGCATATAAATAAACCAGGTAACAATGCATTAACTTGAGGAGAAGATACAATCTCTCTCAGAAGTGGGGACTGAAGAATGGGCCTCTGGACATCCAGGATAGGGGAATCACTTTGAGAAGGAGCTACCAGATATAAGGATTATAGCAAAATGGACAAAGCAAAAATTAATTGCAATCAGACGCCGCTCACTGTGAGATTCTGAAAATTAATATCGCCACCTTAATTCTTAAACTACTCTTAATCTACAAGGTTTTTATATATATTTTTACCATAGGTATAAAATACTTCTTTTTTACACCAATAGAATAACTTTCCATTGCATCTCAGTTTATCCTTTATGATTCTATTGTAGTTCAAGGGATCTAATTGCAAATAGCCAGTATGGGATTAGCAATTGAGCAGAATACATCAACTATTACAAGATCTGTTTTGTTTGAACATGACACATGTTTGCATGGATACCTTGGAGCCGAGATTATAATAGATAGGTTGGCCTGAGTTCCATTGTATTCAAAGAACCATCATAAAAGGAACATGTCAGAGAGTGTCAACAAGAGTTTCACCATGGGTTTGAACAGTTTAGTGCAAAGATCAATGCTACAATGGTTAGCCCCAGTAAATAACTTGCTCTTTGAGTATGATAATGACCTTCCAAATGGTTGTCTGGTGCCTAATTTGTGCAGAACAGATCCCCTGAGCTTCAAGTTGGCCTCTTAAGTTAAGCAACTGAGGTCATCGAGCTGAATATATGCTCAATACAGGTGTGGAATCAGCAGGCCATAGTGAAGATCATGAGATTCCCAATGAGCAGTTTGACAATGAAGTGGATATGAAAGTGTATCGTGGAGAGGATTCCTCTGATCTCCTGGTGATGGAGGAGGATTCTATCAATTCAAATCTTCATACCCTTGAACTATAAATGCTTGATTTCTGATATCAACTTGAGTGCGTCTATGATACCACTAGAAGATCATGAACTGCCTCCATTCTAATCGTGAGAATGCATTCACCCACAGTGAAGCTTGAAGCTGCTGTTAGAAATTTAGATGACGTATATTATTCCTTGAAGAGGAAAGGATAAAACATATGCACTTTAAACAATTATGGAGAGTGCTTAGAACAGCACGACAACATGCTGTATATAATGAATAAGGGTATATAAGGGTTTAAGGCTTAAATGTGTACTATGCCGGTACCTAACTCTAATCGACCAGTTACTCAGTTTGAGACTCTGGCATTGCCACTCAACTGACTGCCACACAACCGCTCATGATGCGTGCTGATCCTATTGAAGAAGATCCTAACATAAACCCTTACTTTAAGACCATGTACACACCTGGAGAAGGAACAATTGCTGGTTTCCTCCTGATGTATGTGAGCAGTATAATGGCACTAGAGACTGCCAAAAGGCCCACCATGTGCAAGGGTGTATGAGTTGCGAGGCTCAAGAGATCCTTAGCTTGATCCTATGACCTGGACTAACTTTGACCAAAGTGAGGAGAATTTTTTTTCAGAGTTTGTAGTTAACAAGTTGTCCAAAACGTATAACAGAAGTTACTAATTTTTGGAGATGGTTAAAAGCAATTTGATAGCAAACTACTCCTCTTATTAATATCTCAAGGCTCAACAGTTATAGACAACTTTAACTATGGAATTACCTACTGCAAAAATGTTTCTGCTGAGTTCATTGGAAATGCAATCCTCCTTGAAGAAACATATGACTCACGCAGTCAAATGCAGAATGTCTCTAAAGGCTCTTGAAGAAGCATTACTTGGCTTACAAATGCCATACAAAATGGATTACAAGGCATTGGGAACACCCCTTTAACAGACTATTAAGGCAGTCTACGTTGCTAATGACAAGGGTGACAAACCAAAGTATAAGAATTATAAACCTCCAGTGCGCCTGACCCATTGAGAACTGACCTGCATTAAGTGCCATCAGCATGGGCACTTCTAGAAATCTTGTCTGATAATTGCTGCTAGAAGAAGGACACATCCCCTAAAAAGAATACCACATACCGTAAACTGGGTGAACCTGCATACTGAGGGTGAAGACAATCACAATAACGATTTAGTTAATTTAGGGTACCACATGTTAGGATGCACCTAGTGCGGTGGCTGTTCCTGTTAGGTTAAGATCTAATGACATTGATAAAAAATACTTTGAGTGAATCTACCTGGTTTAAGTGAACTAGTCTACCTGAGGCACGAACTCAGTTAAAGGAGGAGAACAGCTGTTAATGGCTACTTTGAAAAACTTGGACCTGAATAGTGAGGATACTGTCAAGACTACAATGAGCGCTGACACTCTGAGACAGTTTAAAGAATCTTCTACTTATGTTCTGACCACTGTATGCCCTTTTAAAAAAGAGTTTACAATAGTGGAATTGTTAATCCAGAAAGTACACGTTATAACTGTACTAGACAACGGAGTTATAGTCAGCATATCGTCCTCTAATATCATGAAGATAGAAGTCCATTCCCAATATCAATTACAATGTGAAGTACTAAACCACCGGACCTGACTTTACCCATGTTTTAGGAGCCTAATGAGTGTAAACCTTACACTTTGGGCACATATTCCTAACAGCGCCGGCTGTGGTTTTGGATATTGGCCACTAAGACTTTCTTATCAGGACGCTTTTCCTCTTTGAGCTTAGAGCAAATTGACTTCACAACCAGCACCATGAGTGTCAGGAAGTTAATATGACTGGACGATACGCTAACCATACAACGGATTGGAGGAGAAATTGGGACTAGTATCATGACTAACAAAGAGAAGTATACAAATAATAATTAATTGAAATGTCAACCAATTGGCGAGAATGGGTGATTATGCCAAGATTAGGATAAATGAGAGTTTCGAAATTGAATGGAAGAAACGAATAGAAGACACCAAGCTGAGGATGCATCTGGCTTGGGAATCGAGATATAAGGAGTTACAGAGTGAATTGATGGTAATTGGTTCAAAAAGTAGGTTGTTGCAGAAAGGTCTGCATATTAGTACAATAATAAAGGTCGAAATAAGGGGCGATAGCTCCATGTGAGAAGTTATTAGTTTTATTGAAAGAATCGGTGATTTTCATATTGTCTGATTTGGTTGCCATGTGCTAATACCTTGTGCAAACCAATTTGGCAGAATCAAGACTATACGCCAAGACTTAACAGTGTTGCTCACTACAAGGGGCCATTGGTCAGCTGTAATTATCTAACGCTGTGAAAACGATGATGAGCCCTCATTTGTTACATCACCACTCTATCAGATTCCATGTACATCATGCAGAAGAAATACAGGAGGCATCTAATAATGATCCAATATTTTCACTATGACTGAACCGGGTAATGATGAAGTTGTGACCAATCTGCAACTGGAAAACAGCCCTGAGCTGACAGCCAATCAACTAGGGCGCTCCACTAATGTGACCCCTCAGCAGCTGCGAAATATTGTGGAGTGGTTGTTATGAGGGTATTGTTTATATGAAGATGAGGCGAGGGAGTATGCCTTGAGTTTATTTTATAACAAACGCGATCAAGAAGATCATTACGCCAGGTACATGTCTTATCTGAATACAACAACAATGGGGTTGACTTGCCGCCTTGGTACTCATGGAATTGAGGAATATCTAGTCACATATGTGCAACCGTCTATTTGACAACTACTACAAGTATTGGCTCACCACAATATAGAAATTGAAGATGTGGTGCAATTTTCTCGAGACACAACAAAATTATATTCGCCTTTTGCTCAACTACCTCGATCTCTCTTTTTTTGAGGTACAAGGAGCGCATGGGCAAGTGGACCACCATGTTGAAAACATCCACCACTGATTAAACATTTTGGTATCACAGTTGCATCTTGAGTTGTCTTGAGTAATTGAAGAGCTGTTGAATCAACGTGGTCTATTGATAAAATGGATTTGTGACATCACAACGCTGGGCCACAATACTGAGCATTAAATGATGGGTTTAGCTGAATGATTGAAGCACTCGAAGATGTGGTAGCCCAGCTTAAAGAAAAGATATTACTAGTGGAACAGCAAGTGGTGGATAAAGTCAGCTTTGTATCAGCCAAAGTAAACCAACTTTGTATTGAATGGAGTAGCCAGCAAACAACTGATAACAAGCTTAACCTGTGGTCAATGTCCCCTGAATACCTACAGCTAGTCCGCCAGGTTACCCAATTGGAAGCATATAGTCAGGTTGAGCATCTTCAAGTTTTCCCTCTTCCATTCTATGAGACATGGGAGTATACTGACATACAAGAACGACTTAATAACCTTAGTCGGGCCAATGAAAGATTGATATGGGAACAAGTCGCTCTCCTGACCCAAAAGGACAAGGCTAACCAACAAGCGGGTTTTGTTAGCTGACAGCATGTCCATATACAAAGTACAATTGGAAGTGTCCTCTCGCACCTACAAGCAGTGGAACTGCAGTTGCATGAGGAGAGGGAATATGGTCAGGAACTGCAAAATCAATATGCAACACTGCAACGGGATTTACAAGATGGGTGGTGTAGATGTCATTTGATTAAAGCAAAGAAGATGATCAATGAGCAATTGGCGGAGTATGCCAGAACTGGGGGGAACGGTGCAGTCAGTGGCAATTTGGGGAATGAACACTATATACCACTAAAAATATCCTTCAAGTGATGGAATGTAAACCCCGTGCGATTCTACTTCCTTTGAGTTCATCATGGCGGATTTGAGCTCAACTGGCCAGTGAACCAATGCGCCTGGTCCTTGCTGCAGAAGTGGGAAGCAAGGCTAAACCATGCGAATTGAGAGCTTACCTCCTTTTAGTCATGACAGAAGCCTACACGGGTATTTCAAGAATTTCAAATTCTTTGTGGAAGGAGTTTCTGATCAATGGAAAGTGAAACTGTTGCTGTCTGCTCTTGATGTAGATGGCACCAATCAAGTTACTTGCTAACTCCTGAACAGCTTGGCATCCTATGAAGAAATTAAGGCTTTGTTCTTTGGCTGTTTGGTGGTGCAACCAAAATGGCCAACAAAAAGCTGATTCTCTGACTATACTATTTCACCAAGATGAGACCATGTCAGATTTTGTAGAACATTTCTTGGCAGAAGCACATGTACTAATCGGAGCCAATGTTTTATCCGCTGAGGATGTGGGTATTGCAATGATGGTGGCCGTCAAACCATATTTGGAACTATCTAATGCTATGACTCATATGTTGAACGAAGAGGCGGGACTTATTTGAATCATAAATACTTTACGTTGACTTTCTGCCACAAACAGCGCCCCTAATATAGCCTGACAACCCTCTGTTATCCCCACACCAAAGACTTCAGAGTATGAACTACAGCGGCTATGCTATCATCTGCCAGAATGTATTCGTTTGTCATACAGATCTGCGAATTCTTTCCGACCTAAATATGATCTTCCAGCTCATTCCCAACCTTGGAAATGTACCATTAATTATTGCACTGGTCCCCCAGCTGCATGTTATATATGAAAACCCTTCATGAATACTTGCTTCCAATGCAACTGGAGGGGGCATTATGCGGCAAACTGCCCTATTAAAACACAATTGTTTGCGTTACCAACCAAGGAGACCCCGCAGGGAAAAGCTCAAGTGGAGTATAGATGGGATGCTTTACCTCCACTGTGTCCAATTTACTTGTCCCTAACAAATCCCCAGCTCCTAATTGGGAAGAATCTAAAGCTCAATCGGATGAATTACAATACCAACAGCTTCAATTGGGGATCCCTGCTTCTGGGTCCAAATGTATAAATTTACCTTCAAGCTCTGAGTTTCGCCAGGAAGTGCCAAAGCCATATGCGTGGCAGATCTTGGAACAGAATGGCACAAGTATTGAGTATCCTTCAATGGCTGCTACTTCTTTGGTAGGAGTCCACAATGCCATTCTTGTGGAAAAAATCATCAATGAGTACCCACAGGTCGGCAAGAGCATCTCCTCTTTCTTAAGTAACAGTAAGCCCTTGGATATACATGCAATAAACACTGATGGTTCTTCTTACTTGTAATGTACTTATTGTGACATTTTCATTAAAAATACAAAAATCTGGGCTATCATCAATACTGGAGCCCCTGTGAACATAGTCTCTACCCAGTTTGTGGCTAAGCTCCTGCTCAAAACAGATGTGGATCATTGAGTAGTATACGGAACCGCGGGAACGCATAGCACTGTATCTGAAGGTGCATATAGTGCATTGCCCTTACAATTTGGGTCCATCCGGGCTTCTTCCCCAGCGGTGGTTCTGCCAAACAACAATTATGATATGCTAATTGGTGCAGTATTTATGAGGAAATTTGGTGTTGTGATAGACATGGAGGAGGATACACTTAATTTAGGACAACAGATTCCTGTTTATTTTACCTTGTGTGGAATCCCAATGGACTCGTTCCATTATAGTCAAATCAACCTAGCCTACAGCGATGGAGTAATCCTCATGCGCTATCAACAACTGAAGCGATGGACCAGGGTCCTCCCCAACCAGATCTATGAATACAAAGGGATTCTGCTTCAAGTGGCTAGCGATTGGAGCATACCTTCTGGACACCAATGCATAGTAGGAACTGTACTCAAAATTGATGTCCCAAAAGGGCTTTATGGTGACATCATGGCTCCTTACCAACACTCTCAGCTTGAGCCACATGTGGCTCCAGGGTTTCTGCTACCTGGGAATGGAGAAGTGAAAGTGCTGCTAACAAATTTACAAAAGGAACCATAACAATTCAGCGGCACCAAGTGGTGGCTTACTTACACATTTCTCCTATAGAAAAAGTCCACTGTATTCATGATTTCGGCTCTTGGGAGAATCTCAGACCGCCAATAAGCTCTCCACTCGGCATATTGACCGTGGTTCCATGGGAAGCGCTTACTGGATTATCAACGGAACAACAAGAACAGGCTATGGCGTTATTTGAAAAGTATCGAGACATTTTAACACATGATGATCATGATTTGGGGTGCGCTCAAGGGGTGGTACATTGGATAGATACTGGAGATTACCCCCTATTAAATCACGACTTATCAGACGTTCTAAAGCAGTATTGGAGGTTGTTTCCAATGAGGTAGATAAACTTATAGTGTAAGGGATGTTAGAGCCATCAAATAGTCCGTGGGCATCACCTGTGCTCATTGTGAAGAAAAAAGATGGCTTGAATTAGGTGGTTATTGACTATCACAAACTCAATAATGTAACAAAAAGGATTCCTACCCTCTTCCATGGATTGATAATGCATTAGATCAATTGGGAGGAGCATACTTATTTCTCAGCCATGGATCTTATCTCTTGGGTACTGGAAGATTTAATTGCAATCAGAGGAATGGGAAAAATGCGCTATTATCATGTCAAAAGGATTATTCCAACCTACTTGCATGCACAAGGGTTGTGCAACGCCCAGGCTATGTTCCAGCGTGCCATGGATACGATTCTAGGTGATTTAAAATTGTCCTGCGTTTTAGTTTATCTTGATGATATCAACATGTTCTCGCATATTTTTACTGAACACCTTGGCCATTTGGAACAAGTGTTCTGACGCCTTGCTGACGCTAATATAAAAATCAAGCCTCAAAAGTGCCATTTCTTTAAGGAGAAATTGGAATACCTTTGGTTTGTCATGGATTCAAATGGGCTTAAACCACAGCCAGCTAAAGTGGAAGTGATAAAGCAAGATGACCCGCCCAGGTAGCAAGCGGGACATTCAAGTGTTTCTGGGGATGGTTGTGTATTACTTCAGGTTCATTCCCAATTTCAGTTGTATCAGGGCCCCACTTTTCGAGTTGCTGAAGAAAAACGCTTCTTTTGATTGGACAGAATGATGCCAGAACGCTTCGATATATCGCACACCTTGTTAGCAAGTGCACCCATATTGCAATATCCCAACTTTAACAAATAGTTCATAGTGCAAACGGATGCTTCTCTCTCCACAAATAGGGGCAGTATTATCCCAGAAGGATGATGATGGCTTGGAGCATCCTGTCGCCTTCTGTAGTCAAAGTTTGAGCTGTCATGAATGGAACTACACCATTACTGAGCAGAATGTTTGGTGGTAATTTATGCTTATAAAAGTTTCATGTATATCCGCATGGGGTACAATTCCAAGTTGTAACAGACCATGATTCCTTGTGTTGGTTGCAGAATCTGTGTGAGCTGGAAGGGCGACTCGCATGTTGGCCATTAAAGCTCCAAGCATATGATTTTGAGATTGTACACCATCCTGGAGCTAAACACCAAAATGCGGATTGTCTCTCTAGGCTGCCAACAGTTGCAATCACAGCGTATTTAGCTGACATAATGTATTAGAAGATGGTGGTAAACAAATACCAGGATGAGCCACCACATGTGATCAAGGTACTAGATGGACTTAGGGCTGATACCTTTTTACGTGGAGGAGAACTATATAAGCGGATTGGCGACATGACATTAAGTTTCCCTAATCCTTCAGCCTGACCTGCGATAATTATGGATGCTCATCAGACTGTAGGCCATGGAGGATTGTGGAAAACACTGGAGATGTTGCGACTCCAATACTAATGGAGAGCATGCATTACAACATATTGGAAATTATTAGTTGTTGTCATCAGTGTCAAGTGGAAAACCCATTTCATAAGGGAACCACATACCAGCTGGTCAAACCCCATTTCGCCTGGCACACCGTTTTTATTAATGTAGTAGGACCTCTGCCAACCAGTTCCGATTGATCTAAGTATATTATTGTTGCCATTGATCATCTGACTCAATGGGTGGAGGCCAGGGCCATCAATGATTTGGGCGCGGTCACTACTGCCAAATTCATCATGGAGTGTGTTGTACAGCGACATGGCTGTCACAATTCATTTTAACAGATAACGGAACCATTTTCACTTCACACATTCTGCCAAAGTTGAACGATCTGATGGCGATCCATGGGGTTTTGACCACCCCATATCATCCAAAATCTGATGGAATGGTGGAGCAGGTTAACGGAACTTTGGTGAACATCCTCCAAAAATTGGTAAATGATTGACCCTCAGAATGGAGCGCCCTTCTACCCACAGCTGTATTTACATACAATATTAGCTATCATTCATCTACTGGTAATAGCCTGTTCCGACTGTTGTATGGTTGACATCCGCTTTGCCTGCCTTGCTTTATTCGTGTGTAGAGGATATTGGTGGAGTGGACCCCCAGCGTTATTTTAAGACTTTTACAAATACATTGATCAAGCTGCAATTAGAAGCCTACTCCACCAGTTTAGCTAAAAGATTCGCGATCAGGCCATAAATCAGAAGTGAAAAAGCAGACTTCCGCTGTACTCCATAGTAGACCATGTGTTATTCTACTATCAGCACAGTTTTGGAAGGAAAAACAAGCTTTCTAACATCTGTGTTGGTCCGTTTGAGATAATTGAAAAGACTGGAAAGGATTTTACACCATCAAGGAACCTGTGGGGGGTCAGATCATCAACTGAGTTCACACAAAGTTCCTTCAAGCCTACAAACAGTAAGAGCATATTGTCCAGTCAAAGGGAGGTTAATTTCAGAAAGCTAATATGACTGGATGATATGCTACCCATACAACAGATTGGAGGGGGAATTGGGACGAGTCTTGAGACTAACAAAGAGAAGTATACGAATAATAATCAATTGAAATGTCGACCAAATGGTGAGAATGGGATATTATGCCAAGATTAGGATAAATGAGAATTTTGAATCAAACGGGAGAAAAAAATTGAAGACATCAAGCCAAGGATGCATCCAGCTTCGGGGAATTGAGATATAAAGAGTTACAGAGTGAATTGATGGGGGTTGGTTTAAAAAGTAGGTTGTTGCAGAAAGGTCTGCATATTAGTACAATAATAAAGGTCGAAATAAGGGGCAATAGCTCCATGTGAAAAGTTATTAATTTTATTAAAAGAATCGGCGATCTTCATATTGTCTGATTTGGTTGCCCAGTGGCTAATACCCTGTGCAAACCAACTTGGCGGAATCATGACTATATGCTAAGAATCAACAATGAGTATCTTGAGTTATCAAACCATCACTTGTTCTTAAGGACAAGGATGGTAAATTATAGAAGCAACGGATGTGCTCAATGGAGATAGAACAGTTTTCCTTAGTCACTATACACTTACATAGAAGGTTGTGAAGCAGTGCCATTCACGGTTAGTGAGGAAAAAGGGCTTACATCGAGTGCTAGCGAAAACATGGAGATCTAATTAGGGATTAATACTGGATGACCCTGTTGATCAGCAGGAAATTCTGATGGATACTATCTTAAAAGTAAAAAGTCATGACGGAATCTCCAAACAAGAACTAAGAGTTTTACCTAGATTCTATGATACCAAATATTGAGGAGAGTTGACTTTTGTCCTAGAAAAATTATAACTCAATAAGAATTGAGAAAAGAAAGTCATTGCACAGTCTTGACCGACCAGTTTCAAGGTCTTGAATTAGTATACGCCATATGGGAATTTAATGAGATCATGTTTGGGATGTGCCCCCTAAACAGCAGAAGGAGCTGACGAGATAGTGATAGAATACAAGGATTTTTTTCAATACAGAATCTAACAACTATGTACTCTGCAAAGGATAAATCTACAAATTGGTTACTAGGTCTGATAAAATTTTCAAACTAAAAGCCTACCACCACTCAAAAACTGAATGTGCTATTATCATTCAAGAGTCAAATCAACTAGCCAAAGCAGGACTGACCAATGATGAAAGGTCCTTGCGTTTCGCCATCACTGATAGTACACAAAAAGCATTGTATTAATTGCTTATCTATAGACTTCGCCGCTTGGTGATATAACCAAAAAGGACTCTTACCCACTTTCATTCATAGACGATGCTTTAGACGCCTGTGAAGATCATATGTACTTTGTGGCGAAGGATCTGGCAGTGAATATTTGCAGATGGAGCTCTTGCCAAAGGAGCAGGAGAAGTGCGTCCTGAGTAGTATTCAGGGGTTTTTCAATCTCACAAGGATGCCACAGGGGCTCTGAAACGCCCTTTCCACCTTCCAGAGTGCAATAAATCGCATTTTTGGAGATGCCAAATTGCCCAGTGTGAAAAATCTTAATAACATTACCATGTTCAGCTAGAGTTTCCAATAGCATCTTTAACACTCCACTAAGTTTTTTACAGCTGCAAGCATCAAATATGAAGTTGAAACAAAGCAAGTGCACCTTCCTAAAGAGACAGCTGGAGTTCCTCGGGCACAAGATCAACCCTAGAGGAATCAAGCCCTAGTATTGGAAGGTCAAGGAGATAGTGGCAATGCAGCCACCCAAAAGAATGAGGTTAATTCAAGTTTTTTAGATGTTGGGATATTACTGGCAACTTATCCCACATTTTGCAGAACTGGATGCACTCCTCAAATACCTGCTGAAGAAGAAAATGAAGTTTAGTAGGGCCTGGAACAGGAGAAGCACTTTGATGAGTTAAAGGTAAGATTGGTAGAGGCGCCAATCTTGGCCTAAACAAAATTTCAACAAGACTTTTATACTTCAAAACAGACGCTATGACGTTGGTCTTGGAACAATATAGCTCAATTGGACAAAAAAGGTGTAGAACACTAATTGAGTGTTATTAATCAAAAATGTTTAGAAAAGCTATGAACTGAAATGTCACAGAGAGAGTGCTTTATGTATTGAACAGTCACACAATTTCAACCTTACCTGTAAGGGGCACACTTCAAGGTCTTCATGTATCACGCAACGCTCTACTGGTTGCTGAACTTGAAGGATCCTGATGGACGCCTTTCCAGATGGGCAGTACTGCTCCAGGGATATGATTTCAAGATCATCCACTGAGTAGTGGACAAACACCTTAACGCTGTCATACTAATGTATATTGCAAGTGTCCACTTACAAGCGCCATAGAGCGATTGACTATATAAGCTAATCAAGTTACCAGAAGAAGAATGGCAAGAAAAAACGGATGATTCAAAGACCATCCTGAAAAAGCGCTCCAAAGACATCTGGTGTGTTGATGAAAACCTACAGAAGAAGGTTCAAAACAAATGGTACCTGTACATTAAAATCAGAAGTAAGATGAATCTGGTGGTTAAAGTCCACAAGCACATTGTTCATGGATGATTTCAGAAGATGTTGGTACCTGAAGGAACGATTTTTGGGAGAGCATATCCAATGAGGTTCACAAAGCCTAAAACTATGAATAACTTGCGCAAATTACCATCTGCTGGAGAAACGCTTTGAGTTTACCCCAATTTCACCTGCAGCACCTTTCAGTAACGTGTCTATTGAAGTAGTGGGACCAATTCTGACTGCCTCCAGTGGATCAAAGGTTACACTTGTAGCAATTGACCACTTTACAAAGTGGTACAAAGTATCTGCAGTAAAAAAGTACAACGCGTTCTCAATTGCTTGATTCCTCTACAACCATATTATAAAAAGACAATGTTGCCCTCAAGTCTTGCTTTCTTATAATGAAAAAAATTTTATATCAAATGTTGTGAGAAAAATAATGGACTTAGTGGGAATGAAACAACATTTTACCTAGACTACACCCCATCTTCAAATAGGAGCATCTAGCTAATAAATGGAACCCTAGGAGGGATACTGAAGAAGATGGACTTCAATTACAAGTCAAAATGGGATCAGTTACTGAACACCGCGCTGTTGGTTTACAGGCTTAGCCATCACTGGGTGAATGGGATGTCCTTTCAAGGCTTTTTATGGGCGAGAAGCAGCACTGATGACCCTTATAACACCACCATTACTGAATATCAGAAGAACCTGCCGCCTGAAAGCCATCAGCAATTGTTAGCGGAATGGCCTTATTAGAATACAATTAGAGTCCTCAAAAAACATAGAGGAGACTATCCCTCAAAAGCCAATGAAAGAGTCAGAGACAAACTAGTCTGCCAGAGTTCAGCCAAAGGAGATAAAGTACTGTTCTACCCATAATGGGGAGGACAGCTAGAGAAGAATCAGGCCATCTGGACTGGACTTGCAACTGTCTTGGCAAAGCAAGGGGATGAATAATCTATCAGGGATGGTGAAACTAACTTGTTATTTAATAGAGTACATGTATGGCACCTAATGTCATTCCATCAATCTCATCTTGGGAGAGGATATGCCACAGATAAGGCCACGAGGGCTTCAGTGGATAATTTAAACTGTTATAATGAACAGAGTTCAATCCCAAACTGGAAAAGAAGCGCGGAGAACTTACTTACCATGGATGGAATTGGATGACACCCTTTTATAAATTTAGTCAACCCAAGAAATTTTCCAAGCACTCAGGATGACGTCATGTGAATTACCTGATATCTTGTTCAAAAATATTTATTTAATGAGGATGATGACGTCGACAAAGAAGACTAGGAAAATTAACACATTTTTATACCTTTTGTGGCAAAATAGTTTTCGATCCACTGATGATGATGTGATGACCTAACCAAATAACTCAATGGGAACAATTGAGGTTCTCATCCTAATATTATTAAAGAAGCAGTCAGCTAATTTTGAGAGGCATATGTAAAACTGATGCGAGGCACACTGAAGGCGCGCCATTGCACAAACCCAATGTTGAAAGGCATATAAATAAACCAGGTAACAAAGCAATAACCTGAGGAGAAGATATAGACCACAACCTAGAAGTGGGGAAGAATAATGGGCCTCTGGACATCCAGGATAAGGGGTGATCACCTTGAGAAGTAGCTACCAGATAAAAGAATTACAGCAAAATGGACAAAGCAGCCATAGCGGAAATCAGACGCCCCCTCACTAGTGTATCCTAAAATTTCCAATAATGCTGCCCAAATTCCCAAACTACTTTCAGATTTACATTCAGTTTTGTATCTTGGTTTTTACAAGTAATATAAAATACTTCACTTATACTTTATTAAAAAAAGCCTTTCCACAGAATCTCATTTTATCCTTTATTGTAACATTTAGTTTAGTTTAAATTATCTATTTTGCTTGAAGCCAGTCTAGATTAGAAATTGAGTAGAATATATTAACAGTCTAAGAACTTCTGTGTTTGAACAAGACACTCATTTATGTGGATCCTTGAAACCAATTTGCCAAGGGAAGGTTGGATTGGATTCCATTGTGTCCCAAGGGCCAACTAAAGAGAATATACCAAAGAGTGTCAACAAGAGTTTTGACATGGGCGCAAACAGTTTAACCTAAGGTTTTGATGCTACAATGGGTAGCATCAGTAGAGAACTTGCTCAATGAGGATAATCATGATCTTCCTAATGATTGTCTGGTACTTAATCTTTGCAGAACTTATCCTCTGAGCAACAATTCAGCCTCATAACTTAAGAGACCTAAGCTCAGCGATATGACTTAGACCAACATGACTTTTTCTATAGGAAGTAGATTCACCTTTTCTCTGTCATACAAGGGTATATTAGACTCTGCTTCTACTATCTTTGGTATCTTCGCTGTTCCTTTTGTTTTAAAGTTGTAGCTGATTGGACACACTGAATCTCAGATTTGACTAGGCATGATTACTTCTTCCACTCCTTCTTCCCTTCATCTTGATATAAAAGTGGAATCAAAGTTGAGAAGACCAAATGAACTCTAAATAAGAGCAATTTTCCTCCAAACCAGACTAGGAACTGCTTTCCTGTGAAGAAACCATAATGGTCAATTTTTCACAGCTGGAGCATACAAGAAAATGTGACAAACAAAGCATGGGAAAAGAAGAATAGGCTCCTAGTGATTTTGGTTCTCTCAGACTAAGAAGTTCATACCTTAGCATGTAAATTAATTTTCATGGCAAATTTCAATTACTTTATGAGCTTATAAGGCATAATGTTAACTGGAGCGCCAGTATCCAGTACTTTTAAGTCTTTGACATTGTATATAGTGTCTTCCACATTTGTAATGCTCTTGCTGATGGTAATGCCCGCATGAGAATTACATTGACTGTCTGAATGAATCCTCATAGCTTCTTAGATAAGCAGGACTTTTTACAAGCCTCAGGTTACTTACAATTTTCAATTTAAAAATATTTCAAACGTGTTATACCTGAAAATCTTACCATCTGAGATAATGTCAATTAAACTGTGTTTTTCTAGATGCTTGAGACAAGTAAGACTTCTTGGTAGGCTCAAACTTCTCTTAGATAGGTCTGAGGCAGGCGGGAACAACCACTTCACTTGAAGCTCTGATGAAATAATATTCTGAAGCAACCCCAGGACCCAGACTCCTCTTTATAAATTCTGTTGGTGTGGAGTACAGCCTAATCAAATGGTCCCGCAAAATCCTCTTTAAGCTCCTCTTTTTTTCTTCTTTTAATTTATGGCGGATTCTCCAATAATGTCCTTCTTGCTGAAATATGTTGCATTTAGACTTAGTGAAATTTGAGTATTTTTATTATATTCTGTTGCAACCTTATCCTTAGGCTTAATATTGCAACTTTAGCAAAGTAAATGGTCTTTCTGCAGGGTGATACTTCTGATGGTTCTACGATTCTGGTGCTTGACTCCGTCTTGTAAGCTAATTTAATGTCAAATAAGACCTCATTGATGGCCTTCTGACATTCAGAAGGTTTCATGGCTAAAGTCATGTGAATCAGTATTTATGACTGTGATTCCAGAAATATATTATAGATAGTTTTTTGTGTGACCAGGCCCATTCTTTAGTCGTCCTGAGCTGTTGTGTTTGATAGAAAACTAAAATGAATAATTAAAATTTGATTCAAATTTCCCCATTATCATAAAAATTAACCTTGCTTCATATCTTGAATGTCCTGTGCACTTTTGAATTGAGCAATATGGATATATTTGGCTTCAGCCCAAGTGTGATGGGGTGAAGTGTATCTCCAACGCCTCCTGTGCTTATCAGCTCTTACATCCATGTGCATGGTAATCTTTCTGCTTGTCACTAGTTCTTTCCATGCATCTTTTGTACATATGAAGAAATCCATCTTTAGTTTTCCCTCCAGGCTTGAACTTAGTTTAGAAAAAAGTGAAAAATCTGGTATCTTCTTCAGGTTCAAAATAATGTGTAAGTTGTAACACCATTGTTGGTGTATTGATACTGGTGGTGCGTCCTCTCAAAGTAAGTGACGGTCTGAGAGTGGTAGATATTACACTTTCATAGTGTTTACATCTTGATTTGAATGATACAACTAGTTATTGTGGCTTTCCAGCTTGGCTAATATTCTTTTAAGCTTTTTACAATCTTTTGTTCTCACTCTACTAAGAACATCATATATCTTTCTCACTTGAGTTATAATCATCCCATCAAGTTCTTTCCTGTGCTGGTAATCATCTGATTTTATTACCAAATAGTCAGGTAGCTTTACACATCTTAAATCAGTTGATCATTTGGTACATACTCTTCAGGGTCAAATCTTCTTAAATATCTTCACCAAGTTACACTTCCATGTTATCATCATAGAAATATCCGCAATCACTTAGTGGTACCATCTAAAGTGAGAAACAGCTATTGCCAAAGTGTACCGCTCACTCATGAGGTGCTGATGTTTAGGGTGAACCACTGATAATAATTTTGTTTTTTTTCACAGGGTGCACTATTGGAGAGTTAGAGTCTCATTCTTGCATACATAAAACTTTATTAATAGTTACAAGAATATCAACCATGTTGAAACCTTGGAATATTAAGCATTGGGGGCTATTCCAGAGCACATGGGAATTCTCTTATTTTCTGCTGACAACTTACGGCTAAGTACAAATGATCTAACTGTAAATGGCTTTATAAGCACCAAATAAAATTGAAAATATTAAAGGCTTTGTGTAATACATTACTTTATTGATATGACAATAAAATTTATTTAACATTTTTGGGAAATAGAAGGTTTAAAATAAGGAACTGATCTTACCAAATCAAGTTTTTTCTTACAATATATTTATGTAGTTGCTGCTTGATTCAGGCCCAGCAGAGTCCATTTCTTTGATTCTCTGGGGTATTATAATATTTTTTAAATTTTATGGAACTTGGTTCTGCTTGTGACTGCATGACTACTGTTCTGTCTTCTCCTGGTAATCTTGTGACCCTTATGGATGTTGCAGCTGCTTGAGTACATCAATGGTCTTAATTGTTAAAGCTTAAAAATTATATTCGCTTCCAGTTTTGTAATAGTGGCATTGCTCAGTTTCATATGATTGTAAAACTTTGTTTAATGGGTTTTTTAATTCTCATATCATCAGAAGTCAACCTCAAGTGTATAAAAATGTTCCTCTGATGCGTCATCTGCAAAATTATGTTCATAGTCTGGACTGGTGTTTATAATTCAAGGTCCTCTAATGTTATGCTGACCATATGGATAAGAAAGTTTGGAGGTTAAGCGGCATATATAATGGGACTCTATCAATAGGAACTTTAGGCCCTAAAAAACATATAAAAGGGGCTTTAGATTTTTGAAAATAATTTGATTACTGGATATGATTTTTGAACTTAATTCCATTCTGGCCATCTAGATCATTAGTACAGATATTGTTACTAATAAATTTCTTCAAGGGTTTCTTCCATAGGTCAAGGAACTAACACTATAGTTTGACATTTACTAATATGGCATCTAACTACATAAGCCATTATATACTATATTCATATGCTAGTTTGTATCACTCCCTGGATTAAGTATGGAACACTTCAGATTGAAGCCCTATAAAGCCTAGACACCAATTTCCAGTTATTCATGAGCTCATTGTTATTGTCTCACCAAATCTTGGCTTTCTTAGACTTACTGGCAATATTTATATTTTGTATATACTATGCATTGGTATGTAAGTCTGGAAACCTAACCTCTTGTGCTAGATCATGAGAAGTTTTTCTTACAAAGGGATGAAGGGACCCATGGCACCTGTGAGCTCTTAATTCAACCATATGAATTGGCTCATGTGTTGATGAGCGCTGGGTTCAAGCTTATGCCCCCAAAAACCCACCTACTTTACCCCCTATTCTGCTTCTTCCCTTGTGAAAAAGATAAAGGGGTTTGTAGGGAGGAAATCCTGGCCAGAGGCCACCGGCAGGACCCCCACTCTCATTTGGTCCCCACTTTGTCACCTCCCACCCCTTGAAAATTGCTAAAATCACTCTTAAAAACTCAGGATGCCTGAAGTAAGTCAGGAAATCCAGTTTGGGCCACAGAATTTGAAATTTTGGGTTACAGGGTGCTGATCTGAGCCAATAATCTATCTCCAAAAATTTAAATTTAAACTTGAATAAAGAAATTTATTAATCTGAAAACCAATTCTTCTGAGCTCCTGATCTAAGCTAATCTCCTCAAGTGTAGATCAGTGATAGTACCCCTATGGTTATTCCAGGTTTTACATTGTCAGAATTTTATGACCTCATATGTAAGCTAACTGACGACCCCTCAAATCCAGGCTGCCTATCAAAAGCATGTCATCCAGGCTAACTCAAGACATCACCCAATCTCTTCCCCCTCCAACAAGTATAAAAGAGAACTGCCCCTCCTAAGGTCAGTTGTCAGTTAATTTTTTTCAGCTAAATATAATTCAGTTAATAAACCCCATACTGTGGACTCCATTGGCCTAATTACTACCAAAATTTCCTTTTAAACACAACCAGCATGCCACAATCATCATTTTTGGGACCAATGATTATTGTTTGGGCACTTTGATCCATCATTCCAGTGGCTCACCATGCGGTAGCTGAGGTAATCAGAGGCTATGCTCCTGATCTGCTTCTCTAATCCGCCGTCCAAGTAGAGATCCCCCAATCTTCCAGACTTAGCTCGCCAACCCACTAATCATTCAGCATATTTTGGCCAACAAAAAGTTGCACAATCCTGCGCTTAGGATGGCTATTGCTATGCTCCCAATTCACCTCACCATCCCACCACTAAGTCAGTGCAATCTTGCTGAGATAAGAACATGATTCCACATACTTCACTTAGTAACTCATGGGTGATGGTTGTAAGACCAGGGGACTGTCCCCTCTGCCTAGACCGAGCATATTCCCATTCCACACCAAAAAGGGCCCAAAGATGGCAGCTGTCCCTCTTGTATCACAGGATGATATAGCCATTTGGTAGACAAGTGCTGGGTAACAGCCCTCCCTCTGAAGATTCATTTAACTGCCCCGCACTTGCCTCAGCTGAATTAGTATGACAATTTGAGAAAATTGTGCCGATATAGATGGAAACTGCCACCCTTATGGGCTGAAAGAATCTTATGAAGTTGATGGCACCAAGACCTCAAAATCAAGGTACAAATGGCTTAAAACCTCAGTAACAAAGCCTGACGGGATTGTACATTCAGAAAATAAAGAATCAATATCAAATCCTCAGAAAAATTCGCCAATGGCATTGGGCCATTGGGAAGTGTTATTTTCAGTTGAAAACCTGCTTCATAAAATCATGGACAAAGTCAGACGGGTGTGTACCTCTTAATACAAATGTGTTCAGTGACAAATCCTTGGTTAAAATTACCAATGGAATCAGGTCATTGGGTAATGTTGTTGCCAATTTGGAACTCCCCTTGAAACATCAGGGACTAAGCCCAACGGGCATGTACCTCCATCATCAAATGTTGCAAATAGCTCAAAGCCCTCCCCTCAAAAATCAGGATCATTGTTTGATGCTTCTCACTTGGCTGAACAGACACCAAAGCAACTGGGTGCGGGTTGGTTGGGTATCCCAAATCCATTTCTGACCATTTGGAACCACCCCTAAGTGAGGTGGCCTTGGGAGATTCCCATTTCTTGTTAGGTGATATGCCATTATGCTAACCATCAGAAATTCAATGAAACTGCAAGTCAGGCATCCAAGGTCAAACTGACAGTGACTCAGCCTGCTGCTAACTCCATTGAAGTCAGTTCAGATTAAATTCATTTTCCCCTTCTATCCAACTTTGCCAGGCTATGTTAAAACTTGAGGGCTCAAATCCTATGCTTTTATTAGTTATTCCCCAAATTGACCATATATTTAAGCAGTTGTAACACACTGAAAAAGTGATGGTCAATTTTGTTAATTTACTTTTCATTCAAATTCTCCCCAATTTCCCAATTTTTTATCTATTTTAAATTCTTCATTGCTGAAATCCTTATGACGCTAACCATGTGGCCCTTTGTGCTTTACATTGGCTGGGCAATACCAGTCAGATAGTAACTATAGCTCCCACCATAACAAATGTATATTTCATTCAATTGACTTCTGGGAATTCAACCCTACTGTTAAGGCCCTCTTGACAGCAGGATTTTTAGATCCTGTGGTCTCATTTGTCTCCACTTCAAGTAAGGATCCGCCCTTTCAAAACCGTTTTTGCTCCAAGCTCTTCTATGAAAGATACCAAGGCTGCAAATCAAATCTCTTAACTCTCTGCAGCAAGGCCCATTGGGTCTGAATTTACAACAGCCTGATTTCTTTCCAGGTTCCTTTTTATGCTCACAATTTACTGACATGCAATTGTCACACATCTCCCTGCTCAGAACAACGTTGTCCAAGCGGCAATGCCTCTGGCATTCTGGCTTGCCTTTTAGGGTGCTTTTGCATCCTGGATGGCAGGACAGTCTAAACTTCATATGCTGTCTCCTGGCATAATCGACCATCCATTGTTCCTGACCATTTCTGCCCTCCTCATAGAGATGGGCGCTGCAGTGGTCACCATTTACCAAATAAATGTGCAGTTGATAGTTTGTCTCCTGCTGTTTATTTAGTCAGTTGCCAATTTTGTGTGCAGCGTAAATATGCCTCAGAGGAATTTTATGGTAGCATGACCCCATTGGCAGCTATTTTCCCTCAGTTCATTCTCAAGTGGGAAATCCAGTTGTCCCTTCCTGAGATATTGCTAATCAGGTCCTTAACGCCCTTGATGAGGTGTAAATGTGATCTACTGTTGACTTGAACAATGCTACTTTAATGTCAAACGCCCAGAATGGCGTTGCCCTCCAGAATGCAGTTGTAGGTAAAGCCCATCGGTGGGGCAAGGACTTCTGCATTCCGCTATTTGCACAGGTGATCTTATCTCATTTGTCGCAGCAGTACCATCATCTTTGAAACCCCATGTGCCACGTTCAGAGCGATTATTTAAATTGCTTTCTCATATTGACGAAGCCCCTAGCATAGCCTCTTTTGTAGCAGCCTTATGTGAGCAAGCCCTAGCGCATGAGCTTTCTAGTGATATGCTCTAAGAAATTTTCAGATCTTCATTGGATATTGCTTCCATCATCACAAAGTTTGGTCCACCCTTATGTGGACAGTGGATCAAATGTGCAAGGCTGTAACTTTCATTAATGCCTCTCTCTGACATACTCCCACCATCCAGTAGGAAACTATATGATTAGATTGCCCAACAGAGACTCGGATCCTGTTCCTGTTGTTGAATCAATATTGGTACTGGTCCCAGGTGTTAGAAAATTGAGAGTACAATATTTTAGTAAAAGTTTTTGGCTCATTTTTCGGAAAAAATTGGCCTAAAGACCCTGGATGATTCTCATTGGAATCCTTTAAATTGGGGCAATTAGTTTAGTAATAACTCTCAGCCCAATACCCTAAATTTGGGTAATCAAATTATGCCAATTATGCAGCAAATTCAGGAGATCCCATAAGAGGCTCCTCCCCAGGCCACCACTAATTTAGTGCAATCCTCCCGCGGAGACTGGCCCCTTTTATAGATTCAGAAGGGGTATTGCAAGACAAAAATATTTTCATGCCCACTGATTGGGTAAAATTGATTAAATCGTTACCTCATAGTCATAGCCTACCAAATAATGACTTTCCATTGGTTGTTTCATCAAAACATGGTGAGTTTCTGTAATCTAATAGGTCAAATCACCATATTTTCCTAATTTGGATTATACTAAGCCATCCAAACTTTGGGCCTCGCAAACTAAAATAAAAAGCATCAATTTATTAAGGGGTTTGTTTTTTATCTCCTGTTTGAACTAATAAACATATACAAAAAAACCAACAATCCAGTTTTTTGTGTTTATATAATCTTATTATTTTTGTGGTTTCATTCCCCTATTTGTTGGATTTTAGGGGAAAAAGCATCAGCGAGCATCTCCACAGCCAAAAATTCAACACCAAGGTCAGCTGATGCCCCCACGCCAAGTTGGATTATCCTGTTTCATCTGTTAATGAGTTACTGAAAGCCCAGACTGAAGAAGATGGTTCACAACCCCTTACTCTTTCCCAATTTTGCTCCTGAAAAGGAGCCCGATCTTCCCCCTGATTTGTTAGCTATCTCTTCACTTTCAGCAGAAATGACCAAATCTGCTAATAAACAGAAATCCGCCTATTTTTATTGCCAATATGAAATTAGTATCAGAGCTCACCATGTGTCCTCTGAGGCCTTGATAGACACTGGAGCAGTGGGTAATTTGATGAGCTTAGAGCTGGCCCACCAGCTTGACCTTGACCTGGACTTGGGTCCTAAGGTGATGGTCAATTCATCGGCCTCCCAGTCCTCATAGATAGTACAACGCCCAATGCCTTTCTTGGTTCATCAATTTAGCGCTTGTGATCTTTTCTCCACAATGCCAAACCTGGTGTTTCCAGTAATGTTGGGGTGGGTTGGTGGCGTCAGCAGCATGTAAAAATAACCTTGAGTCTAATATGTTGTCATTTACTAATGGCCAGATGAAAGGCAAGTCTCCCCTACTGGATACACTTATGAAAGCTCAGGGTTATAGTTTGACTACTTCTCTTGTTTCCCCTGCAGGCCCCCATCAGATTTCCTAGAAGCATTGATGGGATATCGAAGTATCTTCTACTCTAAGAAGGTGTAGTTCTCCCCCACATACAAAATTTGACTTGGGATTGAGGACGATGGTTGTAAGTCCTGGGGAACGTCCCCTGTGTGTCAATCAGGCTCTCTCCCATTTCCGAGTAAAAAGGTTCCAAAGAGGGTGGCTGTAAACCTCGTTACCCAGGGTGATCACACCCATGTGGTAGAAAAGCACTGGGTAACAGCTCTCCCTCTTTGGATCCATCCCCCAGTGCCCACGCTCACCTTGGATGAACTTGTCTGCCAGACCAAAGAAATCTGCACCAAGAATGCCAAACTGAAGTCAATTGGACCAAAAATGATTGGAAATAAGCCCGATGATCAGAATTCACATAGTCAAAAAGGGATGAAGATTAAATCATCATCCGGAATTGCCAACAAATTCAATTCAGCCAGCAGTGCAATCATCAAAATTAACCCCCTCTCAGAACTGTCAGGGATGATCCCTGACATGCAGGTAGTAGCATTGGACACCATCAACGATAGTTTGAAGCTCCCTTCTGGCAAATTGGGAGTTGTTGCTGATGCAACGCCTTTGACCAAATGAACAGCCCAGCGACTGGGCATGGGTGGGTTGGGCATCCCAAACCTGTTCCTAACCAATTGGGACCGCCCCTACGTGGGGTGGCCCTGGGGTTCCTGCTGCTCATAGGGCCAGACACCATTGCGCCAACTGTTGGAGATGCAGTTGAGCCTCAGTTTGGGCATTTGAGGTCAAACCAACAGTGACTCAGCCTGCCAGTGAATATCTTGATGTCAAACCTATTGAGCTTATATGCCCCATCCCCAAATAATTCGCTGGTTAGGTCAAACTTGAGGGACATGATCCCTGCTTGTTCCTGCATCAATTGACCACTATTTAATCAGTTGCATCACACTAAGAAAATTGTTGGTCAATTTTCCTTCACTTTCCTTTATGTAAAATTTGCCACTCAAACTATCAATTTTCGATTTTATTAATATTCTCCTGGCCGCATTCCTGATGGCTTTACTCTGGTGGCCTGTCAGTCCCTATACCGGATGGGCATAATCAGTACTGATGGTTACTATGTCTCCCACCATCGTCAACTGGATTCAGCAAGCCAGATACTTATGGCAATTAAACCCATCATTTTGAATATCCACCATCAATATACTGGGATCTTGTGGCCTAACATCCACCATTTCCAAGCAAGGATCCGCCCCCTTGTCTCCTCAGTTGGTATTTAACCCACCCACTGTGACCTTGTAGAAAATATATCTGTGGTACCACTCCCTGCAGCAAGACCCCCAGTGTCTGGGTTTGTCTCCATATGGTTCATTCTCAGGTTGCTATTCACAATTGCCTACACCAACGATTTATCATTTCCCAATTCATGGCTCCATACAACGTCGTATGGGTGGCAATGCCTCTGTCATTCTGTATTGCTTTTTGGGTGCTTATGCATCCTGACTGGCAGGCCGGTCTAAACTTCTTCTGCAGTTTTCATGACAATGGTGCAGGTTGTAAATATTAACTGCCCTTTGTACCCACATACAGCAGAGGATGAGACTGCTCTCAATGCATGGTTGGAAGACATGCTTAAGAAAGAGTGGTTGTTCAAAGAAACATCCCCAGTTGCTTCTCCCATTGTCTTTGCCAAGAAGGCTAATGATTCCCTTCATCCCTGCATGGATTATGGTCACCTAAATTAGATTACAGTCCATGACCCCAAGTTGGAATTCCTACCCAAACATCAGATTTGTATGCATCAGATCATGGGAATTGACCCTGAACTGACCAAAAAGACCAAACTTTTGTCAGGGATAATCCCCCACAAAAGTTGACAATTATCAAAGTCAACAATCAACTCTGATTCAATAAAAAAGCCCAAACTTCTGTTGGTGATAATCACTGATCAAAGTCAATCATAATCTAAGTTGGAGATCAACCCTGACTGACAGTCAAATCATGCTCCCTCAAATCTACCCAACTTTTGGGTTCAAACCTAAGCCATAAGATGAGCACAAGCAAATTCAACTGAGATATTTGGGCTGCCACTGAATCCCCAATTCGTTTATTTTATAGAACTAGGCTTGGGATGCTTGAATTCTCCTGAACCACCTCCCTTATGACCCTTATATGGCCGGTATTAAGCTAATAAATTTTACACTTTATTCTCTATTCGCCTGATTTAAGTTAAAATTAGGTTTATATTAGTTTGGAATTTCTATCCAGACAAAGTATCTAGAAAAAGACTTCTTGGCCAAAAGAAGAAAAACGAGTAATTCAGCACCCTGAGACTTTGGGTCCCCTGGCCAAAAATATTAAGAGATACGTGATAGCACCCCCTCAATCCTGAAAAACTGTTGCTATCTGCCAGGTTCACCCCTAGTTTGTGGTAAAAAATAAAAGGAATAATATTAATTTATCTTCTGATCTTTTTTTAGATTAAGAACTCTTAAACTTTTGAAAAAAATTACCCGCTATGATGCACAGGTTGGAGCAACAAATTATTGCTTTTGAACAACAACACCTCATACTAATAAATTTTATTCAGGGAAGGTCGACCAGGTGACAGACACTTCCAATAAGACACTAAACAACAAAACGAACACAGCGAGAGGAGGGCACCCCAGAGTAGCAAACGTTAGTCCCTGTTGTCAGCGAGAACGCCAAGAGAAGGAAGGGGGGTTGAGTGTGTAGGGGCTTGCGCCATTATTGAGCACATATGTAGGAAGGGTCTGAAACGATGAACCAAACTGGGAACCAGGATGAGACCATCTAGTGGCGATGGATGGGAGGTACCCAAACATCCACGCTTAAAAGTGATCCACAAGATGCGACTGGAACTGGCGTAGAACTCCCTGGAGGGTGGGAGTGGAGCCTGAGATAGCATCCAAGATAATCATGTGGATAGTTCAGTTAGTGATTGCAACCACTAAGGCATGGAGGGAAGGTGGTATAGGGGAAACCATGGACAAAGTAAAATGTCCTTAGACAGGCTGAAGGGCTGTGCCTGATCCTGGAGAATTAGGCGCTGTACCTCACAACATATCGCTTTTGATGGTGGGCACTCTTACAGGCCGTGAACCAAATGTTTCATACTGGCCACACACGATGCAAGATGAGTGCAAAGCGTTAGAGCGCTCAGCAGTATGGTATACCCATCTCAAGAAGCGCCACACATGGGAACAAATATGCGGCTGCAGAAGAGGGTGGTGGGCGTACTTCCATATGGCTTTCTGGGCATTGAGGAAGTAGGGGATGTCCACCATGTCCAGGTAGTCCACCCTGGCTATGGTAGGGGACCTCATGTGTATCACTCCATTCATAATGGGTAGTCCTTGTACTTTCTGGGAGAACCGGGGAGAAGGGCGCCCCCTCTGGGCGGTGTGCCCACAGATGCAAATTCTCCACTCAGCGCTCCGCATGGAGAGGAGGATCCTTTTGAAGTGAGGTGACGTCCCAAGTGGGCCCGCAGCAGAAGGATGTGAGGCAAAGTACTTTAACAGAGAGTGAGGGCGGGTAGGATTGCTGAGGACCAGGGCGCGGGAGAAGTTGGAGTGTGCCACACGGGACCAGCGCTGGACTGAGATTGTAGGGTTGGTGACGGCAGTGATCCAGGTGCCAATGATTTTGGCAGCATGGGCCTCAAAGTTGAGCAGGCCCATACCACCACTATGGCGAGGGCCAAACATGA
>JAKSZP010013980.1:0-26507 GCA_022478985.1 Massospora cicadina | reverse complement strand
TCCATGGGAATTATTGGATGAAATTGATGAATAAGGTAACTTAATTGAAGAACTGACGCTGCAACTTGAGCATCTCTGTAACGCAGAATGAGATCTAAAATTCCCACCTCAGAAAATGTCCCACAACCTAACGCCAAACTGTTCTACACCGACCACCAGCCTGCAGTAGAAGCAGCCGCCACACCAGATTGCCATCCACTTCGCAAAGCTGCCGCCAAACCTTTGGCCGCGCTTGTAGGAGAATTCCACCTCCTGTCATCCCCAAAAATCTTACTCCACAAAGTAAGATCAACATGAAAATTTTACGCAAAAATGTCACTGAAGCCATCCAGAATGTGGTAACATTAGCACGGAATCCAAAAGCAAAAATAACCCAAACCAACATTGCCACATTCATTAAAATCCCAGGCGCCTGCCTCAAAGCTGAAGATGCTTTGGCCAAATACATTGTTGGTATAATGATGGCTGGCAACTATTCAGAAGTTCCATTCATCAAGGATATTGAGCCCCATGCTGCTGATGCCCCCACACCCTTACTATCTGCCTTAACATGCACCCTACACTGGAATGAGATGGATGCAGCCAAATATGAGCCCCCCAATCCCCCCTCCCCATCTACCATGGAGGGATAGCAATATTCGCTGCCCACCTGGTTGGATATTTGTTAGGTATGATTCAATCAATCCATACATTTTGGGCGTTTTGTTTGAATCATTAATTATTTATTAGGATTTTTAGTTTTAATTTAGCAATGTCCATCCCCTGGTCAGCTTACCTCGGTTAAATAAACGATTTTTATTGATTATCCTTGACTTGAAATGATTTCACCTGTGTTGCCTCTTGGAGGAGGGAGTATGGATCGCAGTAGGAGTAAACAAGCCATTGAAATCTATGGGAGATCAGATGATAGCGAGGGCTAGACCTAATAGAAAACAAGTTCATTAAGTGAAAGCCAATCCCTGTGAGAAAGCGACTAAGGGGAAGAGAGATGGAAATGTCAGAACATGCCAAACGTGATACCCCAGATCAGGGAGGGAAGCAACAGATCATGAAGAGGCAGTTGGTAAATAACCCCAAGTAATCCACATATGGCATTGAAGCTGGAAAATTGGTCCTAGAGTGCTTGCTGACATGCTTCATCAAGAACATTGGACATATGAGCTAGAAGTGAGCAAGGGATACTAGGTGGGGGTTGCTGAATTATGCCCCCTAATAAATCCTTATAATGAAAAATATCAATGGGACATGCCAGAAATGAGATAGTCATGCAGGGAGCAAATGTCATCCTGCAGATAATGACTACAAGCTCATTAGAATTGAAAGCAGAATGAGAGATGGAAGTCAGGAGAGGCTGGAAGTTTTGTGGCCCAACTTTGGAGAACTTGGCTGGCAAAGTGAAGAGCATAGGCTGCAACGTCTTAATATAGTTGTTTTTGAGATCAGAGGGGTTCAGAGATATGGATAGAGCCTCAGTTACTTGGGCCTTAAATCCTTCATAAGGGAGTTTGAAGTGTTTGCTGTTTCTGATGGCTAGTTCTGTTGACAAAAAAGCTGGCTTGTAAGACTGGCTGATTCAGAAAAGGAAACCAGAAGCAAGTCTGATCCAGTGAGAAACAATCAATTGAGATCAGAGGGCATTGTTTCAGGAGGTTCAATGATTATTGTAGGATAAACTGCAAATGAAGACAAATCCAGGAGAGTTTTAAAAACTAACTCAGAAATTAATAACTGAGGAAGGAATGGTTGTGAGTCATTTGAGACAAATGCTAACCTGGTTTCATTGGGGTTGTATACCGTTTCCAGTAATTCTATGGTAGGACTGGCCATGGGTACTTGACTGGGAGTATGGGTCCTGGGAGAACCATAGAATAGGTTCCGGTGTGCAGATTGACTCATCATCTAGAAGAGCCAAAGGTATATCAGACATGCTATCAAGTAGTTGTTGGTACCAAGCCTCTGAATTTGATATATGAGCTGGATGAGAGGGGGGTGTCAGACTTTTATGATAGTTGACATTATGCACTCCAAAATCAATTATGCTCTAATTTTGGAGAAATTAATCTCAAAATTAATGAGATAAGCTCTAGAAAAGATTTGATAACAATATGAGCCATGAGGTTATTATGAGAAAATAATAAGGGTGAATACAAATGAGCATTCTTAATTGTGCCATAAAACAAACATTGACAGCCAGAATCTCCTCTTGAGGATGAGGAGAAAATCAAAAAATCGAGGATACTGGACTGAGAATCCTTACTATGACAATGGGTCATATGCCCTGATGGGGGGAACCAGATCCCAGGAATAATATTTTCATGAGTAAATTGATAATCCCGGCACAACAGAAGGTCATGGGAACAGCACTCTGAGTAGTCAGCAGCAAGGAGGAAGAGGAAGAGAACCGCATGCCAAAGGTTGTCCCAAGCAGCGTTGAGTAACAATTGAATGTACTTTACTCAAACTAAAGAAGTATTTGACCGAGTGTCTGAAGCAGTATTCTACTGTCCCAATCCTTTTCTCACTGGAAATCTAAGCAAGAGGGGGAATGTGATGGGATTTTTTCCCATATTCCCAGCCTTCAAGATTACTATAGATTTCTAGGGGATAATTCCCGATGGCGAGTGAGTTGGATATCAGTTGACCCTGATTTCAGGTTAACAATGTTATTGGATTTTAGGTAATTTGCCTGGTTTAAATCCTTTTAGGATCAATCTTGGTGAATGCTTAAGATCTCTTTAGGCAGAGTTAGCAACGAAATGGGGGCATCTGATAGTTGATCAACTATCAGGTGTACTGATTTATTATTTGGGTTTCATCACCAACTGATTGGCAATTTAAGGATCAAGTTGCAAGGCGAGTGATACTGCCTGAAACTAGAAAATTGATCAGTTGGTTTGCAACCTGCCTCAATGGGTAATAAGTCCCATTACTTAAGCAGGTCGCTTGACAAATTGGTTGATTTGCTAGAATTGAGAGGAAAAAGTTAGCACGTTTTATGACTCTTTCCATTTAAAGTCTCAAGGATGTCCAATGACAGAATCCTATCCAGGATGGGGAGAACCATCGCTGATGAGACAATAAAGGGTAACTCAATGGCAACGACTGCAATTTCATTGTTGAGTTGCCAACTGAGTGTTGGGCGAATTCACACTATTAATTCCCTTAAAAATTCACTTAAAAAAGTACAGTTATCATAAGAATTCGTTTATAGTTCTATTCTTCTTCAAGGAGATTATTGCTGTGTGCTTTAATTGGAGACTCTTTAGGATAAAGAGTAAGGATCAAGGATCCAGAGAAGAGAAGATGAGCTGAGACGGGAATTGTTGCCAACTGTGTGTCACCAGAGAGAAGCTGTAAACGAGGATCTGAGTGTGGATCAAGTTAAGTGGTATACTGGAATAAATCCCTATTGAGGACATCTTAAGTATTTCAAGAAGGAATACTGGTCAAGCGTTTGACCCAATACTAGTGATCTATTCAACCATAGATAATAGTCTTCAAACTATTATTAATTAAATATATATTATTATCAGACAATGTTAAAGGATCACACAACATTGAACCTGTGCAGTTATCTTTAGTGGTATCAGTTATGAACAATCCATGAAACCAATAAATTTTAACACAATAATAAACAAAAAGTAAATTATAAAAGGCTTTATTAGTGTTTTTGTGGGGTAAGAAAACAAGCCCTATTGATATCTGAATTTTCAGTATTTAAACTGTATTAAGGTCAAAGGGAATTCAATGATAAGTTTGGAATAACTTAGTATGATCTGAATTAGAAAATATGTAAATTCAGCCAATTAAAGCTCAGAAAACTTGCTTCATTTTGGCTGAACGATGGATGGAAGTGATTTTTAGACAAGATGAACCTGTGGGGTAATGATTTAATAAATTTCAGCCAATCTTCATTAGAGAAATTTATTGCATCTTGGGGACCCTCGCCAAGCCTATAAAAGGGGGTGGTCCCCACTTCAGTGTTTGCTTAGAATAGGCTATGGCTGGGGAGAACCCTGTGATGGACTCCCTGGAGTCTGCAACATGGTCGGAGCAATCCAACCACCCAATCTCATGTTAATTGCCCATGTAGTATTAAAAAGTGATGCCCTAATTTGCAGGGTTTCACCAAGAATTGACCAGGGTCTTTTGGCTGATTTTGTCTTATTTTTTATCTAAAGTATTGATATTATGAAATAAGACTTGTAATTAACCAATTGTATTTGTTAAAGCGGGACTATTTCCTCCAAAGGCATTCTTTTGCCAAAGTCAGGATGGCAATTGTCAAACATCAACCCCCTCAAGAAATGTTGGGGGGAGAATAGGGCCATAGGAAACGGCCATGTACCAATTAATGATAATCCCTGTAGATGAAAATTTTATAGAGTACTTGTTTCCTCCCTTTTAGTGATGGTGAATGGACCCTCCCAAATTGATCCAAGCTTTTCACTTCTAGAAGTGATGCGATTATGGTAGTATAAGACTATATCAGATACTTGTAATGAAGGCAGGGGAGTCCAAAGCTCATTAGCTGTAGGAATCCAGCTTCTTTATGCTCGCTTGATGCTATTCTCTGGATCCCACAAAGTATTTCCTTATAATAAAAAAATAAAGAACTATAAAAATTGTGTTTTATAATTTTTAATAGGAGTGTGAGGACAAAAATGAGAGTTAATCCCTTTCCAATTTTCAACAATTAGTATTTATACTATCACAAAGGTCAGAGGGGATTTAAGGATAGGTTTGGAATAGCTTTGATGCTTTCCAATTTAGGTAATATGGGTGTCAATACTATCAGATCTTGAGGAAAATTAGTTAATTTTGGTAAAACGGACGTTGGGGTTTTGGGGCAGAATATACCTATGTGGCAAAGTTTTGATGTATCACAACCAAACACCGCTCTAGAAATTATTCTCTCCTTGGGGGGCCTCCATCACACCTATAAAAGGGTGGCCCCCTCAAAGGTGTGGTGAAGGACTTAGTGCTGGTTGGGGGAGCACCTTCCGCTGATTTCCTTAAAGTCCATCGTGCAATCAGCAAAATCTGATCATTTGATTTTACTGAAAGTTCCCATACGGGTTTCAAACTGGTTTCACCCCAGTTTATGGGGTTCCACCGAGAATTGGCCAGGGTCCTTTGGCTGATATTGTCGCCATTTCCATTAAAATACTCTTAATAGCATTAGGAAATTGTAAATGGCCACCATTTCCCTTTTTAACGGAACTTGACCTAGGACATTCTTATTTTTAAGCTGCAAAGGCAAATGTCTGACATCACCCCCCCTCAAGAATGTTGGGGGTGAGTAGGGCCAGAGGAAACGGCCATGTATTTGATTAATTGTGATACCAGTAGCTAGATTTTTGATAGAGTACTTGTTTCCTCTCTTGTAGATGATGGTGAAAGGACCCTCCCAAATTGATCCAAGCTTACTGCTTCTAGGAGTGATGCAGTTATGGTAGTACAGCACCATATCAGTTACTTGGAAAGTAGGTAGGGGGTTTGGAACTCATTTGCAGCCTGCCCTTTACTATTACTGTTTTGGCTAAATTGGTCATAGCTTCAGATTGGAGTTGAATTATGCACTGAGCCAGCCTTCTCATATCTCTCTCCGGTTCCTCGACTCTATAAGAGAATACATCTTTAGCTAAGAGGGCAAGTATGCCTGGTTCCCGCCCATATAAGAAACGGAATGGAGACATCTTTAAAATCCAGTGATAGCTAATCCGGTATGCCATAAGAGCACTAGGTAAATATTGATCCCAGTGAAGAGATCAGAGGAGGCCAGTTTTTATGAATGGAAACCAAGGTTCCATTTGCTCTTTCCACAGTCCCATTTGTGGGGGGGTTATATGGAGCTGAGAAAAGTTGTTGTGTTCCCATAGATGTGGCCAAGGTTTTGAATACTCTGGAGGTGAAGTTCTTACCATTATAGCAGAGTAGTACTTAGGGCAACCATGACGGGTGAAGATGTGTTGATGTAAGAAGGTGGCGGTGGCCTTAGCTGTTTGAGCAGGGAGAGGCATGGCTTCAACCCACTTATTGAAGTGGTCAATAGCTACTTTGATAGATATGTTACCACTAGTAGACTGAGGAAGGGGACCTTCTGCAACCAAGCTGATGGAGTGGAACGGTTGTTGAGGGGTAGTTAGTTGAATTGTTATCTAGACTTGAAACCAGATTGCTTCTTACAAAATAAGGCAGGCTTACTAAAACATCAATGATATATTCCATCATTCCATCCCAATAAAACCGATCCTTAGAAACACTCATAGTTTTTCTTTGCCCCTCCATGACCTAGGGTGGTTTGTTCTTCTAGGATAGCAGGTACGCGTTCTGAGGGTCGAAGGTAAGGTAGTCATTTTGTCCCCACCTTCTTGTACAACTTCCCATCTCCAACTTTAGTGTTGTAGGAGTGCCGGGCTAACATCTTCTGAACAGACTCATCCTCATCCTCCCATTCATTGGAGTTCATTAAGAGGTCGTGTAACCTCTCCGCCTCACTATTATCCAAGTGAAGGACTGGTAGCTAATTCAACCCATCAACATTCAAGTGATTGGTTCCAGCACGGTGTTTGATCTTCATGTCATAAGGCTGGAGCTTTAGAGACCAGCGAGCTAGCTGACCAGTGGGATCCTTCATGTTCTGTAACCACTTTAGGGATGTGTGGGTTAGTAACTACAGTGAAGGTGGTTCCATAGAGAAAAGGGCGGTAGTGCTTTACAGCCAACAGAACAGCAAGGCACTCCTTCTATGTTACACTATAGTTGCGTTCTGCCTTTGACAGCATCTTACTAAAATAGGATACAGATGATCTACACCATGTTCATCTAATTGAGCTAAGATGGCCCAATGGCATAGTCTGAGGCGTCAGTGAACATAATGAAAGGTTTAATATAATCAGAGTGCCGTAGGGTAAAATGTTGTTGTAGTTGTTGTTTCATTGTCTCAAAAGCGGCTTTTTGTTCAGCACCCCAATAGAAAAGGGTATTCTTGGTTACTAGCCGGACAAGGGGCTCACTGAGTTGGTTGAACTTGAGGATGAACTGATGGTAATATCCATCATTACTAGAAATACCTGGATATCCCATAGATTTTTGAAAGACGGCTTTTTTATGTCTTCAACCTTGCCCTGCATGGGTTGAATTCCTTCTTAGGAAACGGAGTGGCCAAGGAAATTGAATTTTTTTGGAATAAGGTACACATTTAGGGCTTCAACTTAATATTAGAATTACATAACCGTTAAAACACCTCCTTCAAGTGATCAAGATGTTCGTTGAAAGTGATTTGAGAGCACCGTTATGTTATCAATATAAACGATGACACAAGTTAACTTGAGGTCCTGCAAGATGTGATCCATTGAACGCTGAAAAGAGGCAGGTGCGTTGCACAACCATTGGGGTAATCGTGAGGGTTGGAAGAGACCTTCACTACAGATAAGAGCGCATTTCTTCTGATCTTGAGAAAGGTCCATTTGTCAATAGCCACTGGCCAAGTCCATGGCGGAGAAGTTAGAGCCAAAGAGTTGGGCCATGGCGTCATCAATGCGAGGGATAGGATAGCTATCCTTCTTAGTGAGACTATTTAACTGATAGTAATCCATGACTATCCAATGACCTCCATTTTTTTAATTAGTAATAGGGGTGAAGACCAAGGGCTCTGTGAAGGAACGAGTAACCCCACGTCTAATGACTGTTGGAGCTCCATCCTCATTTGTTGTTCCTCCACCTTTGACTTACAATAGGGTTTAGACCTAATAGGCTGGGCATCACCCACATCAATGGAGTGGCTCCAGTCCTTCATATGAATATAGTTGTTATCTGATTTAGAGAATATGTCACTATAGTCGTCTAACAAAGCATGAACCTTTTCCAACTCCTCTGGTTTCAGCTTATCCAAAACATGAACATTAAGAAAGGTACACACCATGTTGTCCATAGGTAAGCCCAAGTCTAACATAAAACCACGAGTGGATATGTTCAATGTCTTCTACAGAGAGTATGGAATCCTTGGCCAATCTCCTGGTGTTTTTGTATGACCATGTCCTTGCCAGTGAGGTTTCCCAGTAGAAGGATAATAGGCCTCTTGTAGGCTGGGTCTAGTATCCCAGGAAAGACATGAGGCTCCAAGTGACTAACACCTTTAATACTTATGAGGTGCAACAAGCAATGATGGGGGATTTGAAAAGCGATCTTAGTGTCAACCACTCTTTGTTCACCAGGATTAATCAAGACCTCATCTGCAGCGTAGAAAGGGATACCATCCTCAGCATCCACTGAATTGGGGATTTTTTTTTGTTACGCCTGGAAGTGGAATAAGGCAAGATTATGGCTGAAAAGGCGTATTCAATCAGGCAATAGTATTCGTACTTGTTGAGCTCTTTATTGGATAAGACTAAAGGGACTTTGTAGTTGAGTAACGAGAGGACATCTTGTTTTATGTTAATTATTCCTTCATATTTAGTCATAAATTGAGTGCTGATGAGCATATCATATGCGTTGTTATCCAAAGCCACAGCAGGGGCAGATAGGATAAGCTTCCCGATTTGAATGGGAAGGGAAGAGTATGCCCAAATGGCACGGGTATTGTTGGGATTAGCGTATCAAACTCTTGCGTGTACTCCAAGTCAGGCGCTATCTTTATTTTCTTAATAATCTTAGAGGAGATCACGTTTACTGGGAGCCAGTGTCCAAGAAGGCTAATATTCGTACCTTTTGAATGACTACTTCAACTTTAGTGAGCGTTCCTCCAAATATAGGCAACAAAGCTAAGACCTCCTTGAGTCAGAAGGTGGAGGTGAGCTTTCTAGAGGTCTCTGGGTATTTATCCATGATGGATTTTATGAGATGAACCCGCTGAAGAGGGCGAATCAAGCCAGTTAAGATTTGGTCACCATAACTGGCAGTGTCAATCACTTTTGGACACCCTAGAATCTGACTGAGGTACGTCTTCCCAGGTATGGTGGTCTCGTCTTCTTCTCCATCATTCAAATGATCAGGCACTTCTACTTCCATAGGAGCTCCCAATATGTAATAACTAACATCATCATAAACAACTCAGATTCCTCCCCAAGAGTATTTGCAACAACGGGCAAGGTAACTATGGAGATAGGGGATGGCTACAGAGGATTGGGTAGCCTTAGAAGACGCATTTTCCAGCTTGGCTGGAAGGGAAGGCACAGAGACTTTAATGAGCTTGTGTGGGTGTATGTTTGTTACAACCTTACAGGGCTTTGATTTATTAAAAGGAATTATATACTTTTTAAGTCATACTGAGCAAGCAGGTTAAGTAGGGAATATAGGCACAAGTGGCCTCACTCCCAATTGATCAACAGACGAATGCTCCTCAATGGTTAGATCCAAGTTTTTCACTTCATCTTTATGTGGCTGGCACATAAATGGAGTTCAACCATATCTAACAAAGCTTCCTTAATGTCGCGGATATTTGTAAAGTATCGTTTCACTGAGATGATATTTCGGGCTAGAGAGGGCTGAGAGGCTAGCCCAGTTAATAGGGCGGCAATAGCATCATCAAGGGTAAGCATGTTTGAGGTTGACAACCTTTGCGCAGCGAGGTGAAAGCGTTTAGCAAAGGCAATTATTAATTCACCTTCATAAATGCTAAGGCGCATAAAGGCCTGTTTTCCCTGTGTAGACTTTGCTTTGATCCTAATTCAGCTAGAAGAGCCTTCTTCACCTCTGATTAGGTGTATCAGGGTTCAGGTTGGGTACTATCATCTCTTATGCTAAGCGGCTTAAACAAGGAAGGATGTGACGAACTTTTTGCTTGTCAGTTGTACCATCCATGGCAGCTTTATAGACGTACAAAAAGGTATTAATGCTTCCTTCACCAGGGTTGTATTTGTCCTTAAGGGGAGTTTGAAAGGGCGCTGCTTAAGCTCCTCAAGGCGGGACAAAGCGCTTGCCAGTTGCTTTTCAAGAGCAACTATAACGGTGTACAGGTATCCCCTTTAGTGAGCACCATTTTGTAGGAACCCAGCTTCCTTATGCTCACTTGGTGCTACACCTCTGGATATCACAAAGGATTTTCTTAAAATAAAAAATAAAGAACTATAAAAATTGGGTTTTATAATTTTTTAATAGGAGCAAGAGGGTAAAAATAGAGGTGATCCCTTTTTCAATTTACAACGATTAGTATTTATACTACTAAAAAGGTCAGCGGGGATTTGGGGATTGGTTTGGAATAGCTTTGATGCTTTCTTTTTTAGGTAATATGGGTGTCAATCCTATCAGATCTTGGGAAAATTAGTTAATTTTAGTAAATGGACGTTGGGGTTTTAGGGCAGAATATACCTATGCAGAATGGTTTTTATATCACAACCAATCACCGCTCAAAGAAATTATTCTCACCTTGGGGGCCTGCCACCACGCCTATAAAAGGGGTGGCCCCTGCGCAGGTGTAGTGAAGGACTTGGTGCTGGTTGAGGGAGTACCTTCCACTGGTTTCCCCAAATTCCGTCATGCAATTGTTGAAATCCAATCGTTTGATTTTACTGAAAGTGCCCATGCAGGTTTCAAACTGCTGTTACCCCAGTTTATGGGGTTCCACCGAGAATTGGATAGGGTCTTTTGGCTGATATCATCAACTTCTCCATTAAAATTACTCTTAATAGCATCAAAAATTGCAAATGGCTGAAATTTCCCTTTTTCAGAAGAACTTGACCTAGGACATTCTTATTTTTAAGCTGCAAAGGCAAATGACCGACATTAGCAGCTTTTCCTTCTTTAATGACCATTTTAGCTAGGTTCATCATAGCCTCAGATTGAAGCTGAATGATATGGTGAGCCAATATTCTCATGGCTTTTTCAGGTTCCTCACCACTAGAGAAGACATTCTTAGCTAAGAGGGTAGGTATTCTTGGTTCTCACCCATACAAGACATGGAATGGAGACATTTTTAAGGTATGGTGATAACTAATCTGGTAAGCCATAAGAGCACTGAGTAGGTATTGATCTCATTGAAGTGGATCAAAAGAGGCCATTTTTCCATAGAATTGAGACCAAGGTTCCATTTTCTCTCTCCACAGTCCTGTTGGTAAATGGATTGTAAGGAGCTGAGAAAAGTTGTTGGGCTCTCATGGAAGTGGCCAGGATATTAACTTTGGAGGTTAAGTACTTATTATTGTTGCATAGTAGTACTTGGGGACAGCCATGGCGAGTGATAATGTTTGATGCAAAAACGTGGCTGTGGTTTTGGCTGTTTGGGCAGGGAGAGCCACGGCTTCAACCCACTTTGTAAATTGGTCAATGCCCACTAGGATGAATTTATTTTCACTGGTAATTCTCCAGGAGGGGACCTACTACATCTATACTGATGGTGTGAAACGGTTGTTGAGGAGTAGTTGGTTGTTATTGGTATCTAGTCTTGAAACTGGATTGCTTCTTAGACATGAGGCAGGCATCTTAGACTTTGACAATAGTTTTCATAATTCCTTCCCAATAGTACTGCTCCCTAATTCACTCATAGGTTTTCTTAATTCCCCATGACCTAGGTAGAGTGAGCTTCCAGGATAGCAGGTACAAGTTCTGAGGGCCATAGATAAGGCAACCACTTTGCCCCCACCTGCTTATATAACTTCCCGCTCTCCACTTTAGTGTTGCAGGAGTGCTTGGCTACCATTTTCTGGACCAGTTCATCCTCATCATCCCAATAATCTGGGCCATTGAGTGGTATTATAATCTCTCCGCCTCACTATTATTCAAATTCAGAATGGGCAGCCAAGTTAACTTATCAACATTCATGTGATGGGTTCCCACATGGTATTCAACCTTTATGTCAAAATGCTGGAGTTTTAGAGCCCAACGTTCTAACCGTCCAGTAGGATCCTTCATGTTCTGTAATCATTTTTAAAGCGTGGTCAGTAATCACAGTGAAGTTAGTGCCATACAAGAAAGGGCGGTAGTGCTTTACAGATAACAAAACAGCAAGGCGCCCCTTCTCTGTGACTCTGTAACTGCGTTCCGCTTTTGAAAGTATCTTACTGAAATAGGATACAGGATGATCCACATTCTTTTCATCCAATTGCGCTAAGATGTCCCAAACGGCTTAGTCCAAGGCGTTGGTAAACAATATAAAAGGCTTGTATTAATCTGGGTGCCGTAGGATAGGACGTTTTTGCAGCAGTTGCTTCAGCGTTTCAGAAGCAGACTTCTTTCAGCACCTTAATGGAAAGTAGTGTTCTTTGTCAATTTTAGGACAAGGGGCTCGCTGAGTTAAGCGAACTTTGAGATGAACAGATGTTAATACCCATTATGTCCAGAAATACTTAAATATCCCATAGATTCTTAGGGGAGGCATCTTTGATATGGCTTCAACCTTGTCCTGTAAGGGTTGAATCCTTCTTGAGAAATGGCGTCTAAGGAAATTTGGACTCCTCTAGAAAATAGTGCACTTGGAGGGTTTAATTTGATGTTGGATTTTTGCAAGCGTTTTAAATCACTTCCTACAAGTGAGTCAAATGTTTGTTATAGGTTTTTGAAAACACAGTGATGTCATTGAGATAGATGATGACGCAACTAAACTTCAAGTCATACAAGATATGGTCCATGGCTTGCTGAAAAGTTGCTGGTGCATTGCACAACCCTTGAGGAAGTTGGGTGGGTTGGAAAAGAGCTTCACTGAAATTGAGAGCACATTTCTCCTGATCTTGGGGAGAAAGGTCCATTTTCCAATAGCCGCTAGCCAAGTACATGGCGGAGAAGAAGTTAGAGCCAGAGAGTTGATCCAGGGCGTCGTCAATGTGGGGGATAGGATATCTATCCTCTATTTGTGAGGTTATTTGACTTGTGGTATCCCATGACTATCCAATGACCTCCATTTTTCTTTTGATAAGCAAGAGGGGGAAGACCAAGGTCTTTGAGATGGAACTAGTAGCCCAGCTTCTAGTAACTGTTTGAGCTCAGTCCTCATTTACTGCTCTCCCACCTTTGACTTTCAATAAGGTTTGGACCGGATGGAACAGGAACACCCACATCAATGGAGTGGCTCCAGTCCTTCATATGGACATAGTTGTTATCTGATTTTAAGAATATGTCGCTATATCTTTCCAATAAAGTATGGACCTTTTTCAGCTCATTTGGGGTCAAATCATCCGAAATATGGACATTGGTGAGGGTACATAACAGGTTATCAGCTGGAAAGCCCAAACCCGCCATAGAGCCAATGAAGTGGATACGCTTAATGTCCTCTATGGGGACTAACAAGCCTCTGCCAATCTCCTGATGCTTTATTACAGCCATGTCCTTGCCGGTGAGGTTACCCAACAGAATAGTAATAGTCATTTGGTAGTCTGGGTCTAGGATCCCAGGCAATACCCAGGGCTGCAAGGGGCTAACTCCTTCAAGACTTATGATATGCAGCAAACAGTGGTGAGGAATTTGTAGCGTGATCTTAGTGTCAAGCACTCGTTGTTCAACAGGCTTAATCAAAACCTCATCTGCAGCATAGAAAGGGATACCGTCCCTAGCATCCACTGAATCAAGAAAATATTTTGTAATTCTCTCAGAGGTGATATGATGTAAAGACAAAGCGGAAAAGGGGTATCCAACCAGTCAAGAGTATTTATTCTTGCTAGGATCTTTATTGGATAAAACTATTGGGACTTCGTTGTTGAGTAATGAGAGGAAACCTTGATTCAAGTTTATTACCTCATACTCAATCATAATTTGGGTACCTAAGAGCATATTGTAGGTGTTGTTGTCTAAGGTCACTGCTGGGGCTGATAAGATGAGCTTCTTAATTCGAATGGGAAGGGAATAGTATGCCCCAATAGCACAGGTGTTGTTTGGGCCTGCGGTTCCAAATTCTTAAAGTACTCCAAGTTAGGCGCCAGCTTTGTCTTTTTTATCAGCTTAGAGGAAATTACATTGACTAGGGGAGCCAGTATCCAGGATGGCCATAGCCTGGACTTTTTTAATGCCCACTTCCACCTTGGTGAAAGTTCCTCTAAGTTAGAGATAGAGCCAAGACCTCCTTGAGATGGAAGGTGGAGGTTAGTTTATGTGCAATATCAGTGTATTTTTCCAGGATGGGTTTCATGATATGGATCTGCTGAAGAGGTCGAGTCAAGCCAGCCATGAATTGATTGGCATTTCTGGCAGTGTCAATTACTTTGGGACACCCTAGAACTTGGCTGAGGTATGTGCCCTCAGGTATGGTGGTCTCATCTACTCCTACAGCGTTCATCAATTATGAACCTCCACTTCAGCTTGTAATCCTAGTACATAGTAACCCATATCCTCATAACTCTCTTCAGATTCATCCCCAGGGTATTCTCAATAATTGGTAATGAAGCGATAGAGGTAGGTGAGTCAGGTACATAATGTTGATTACTATCCTCTGTTTATAAGTATATCAGCAAGCCCTTCCTTGTTTCAGGGGTTACCCTTAGGCTCAATACTACTAGCTTGGCTGGGTGGGAGGCACTGCAGCTTTAATGAGCTGTGGCGGAAACACAGTATTAGAAGCTTTGCAGTTCTCAGACCTATGGGAGGATGTGATATCTGCTTTGAGTCGCACTGAAGGAGCAGGTTTCACAGGATAGATGGGCATAAGGGTCCCATGGAGGTCGTTGGAGCTACCGTCCAATGCCCTACAGGCGAAAATTCCTCAATGATTAGAACGTGGGGCTTCGCCACAACTTCGTTGGTGGCCACACAGGTATGAAAATCAGCAACATTTAGCAAAGCTTCTTTTGTGTAGCAGACATTTCTGAAGTTGCGCTTCATTGAAATGGTATTCCTAGCTAGAGAAGGTTGAGAAGTTAACCCAATTAACATGGCAGCGATGACATAATCCAGGTTTTCATGCTAGACTTTGCTATCACTGTGCAGCACAGTAAAATTACTCAGTAAAGGCAGTGATTGTTAGCCTTCATACATACTAAATAGCATAAAAGCCTGTTTTTCTGTTTAGACTCTGATTGGAGCCAAATTCAGCTACAAGAGCTTCCTTAACCTTGGCCCAGGTGCGTAGAGTGTCCATATGAGGAACCATCATTTCTTGGGCCAGGCGACTTAAATGGGGAAGGATGTGCTTGATCTTCTGGTGGTCCTTCGCCACTTCCATGGCTGCTTCATAGATGTATAAGAACGAAGCAATGCTACCCTCGCCAGGGGTGAACTTGTCTTTCAAGGGACATTTAAAAGGGCGCTATTTGAGTTTTTTTAGTCGGGATAAAGCGCTGGCTAGTAGTTGTTCAAGGGCAACTAGCTGGGGTTTAGAATCTGAGGGGAGGTTGTGAGGGTTATTCACCCCAACACCCTCCATTTTTGAAAAATATTTGTGGTGTAATACTCCCTGTAGTGAGCGCCACTTGTTGGATTTTAGGGTTTTAACTGCTAGCTGGTGTTTTTGGCACCTAAATTCCAACAATTAATCGCAGGAGCAGTTACACACCCTGCTGCTGATTTAAATAATTTTTAGGGGTTTCCGTCCACTTGCTAATAATAAAGGGGAACTTTAAATGGCAGTGAAAAGTTAGTGATTATATGAGTTTTTTTATTAAAGTGATGTGGAGGGTAAGAAGGGAGAACCCTCCTTCAATCTCACTATTTAGTATTTAAGATGACTCCAAGCTTGAAGTGTAATAGGCATCAAATTCATTATTAGCTTTGACTCTAATTAGGAAATGTGAGCGTTTGACTTATTAGAGCTCTCAAATCTCAGTTAGCTTAGATAGAATGGTCGATGGAGGGTTAAGAGTAGGTATGACATATCTGTGAGGCAAATATTTTATGTATTTGAGCCAATCACCTTGGAGAAAAATATTTGCAACTTGAGGGACCCCTTAAGGCTATAAAAGGGGGTGTCTACGGCTTAGGTGACTAAATTAAATTGGAAGTTGGCTGGGGAGGAACCACTGATGGACTCCCTTTTTTGCCACATAGTTGGTGCAATTCGCTTACCTGAACTCATTCTATTTGCCCGAGAAGTATTAATAAAAAGGTTACTCTTATTTGAGGGGTGCCACCAGGTTTTGGCCAGGGTCTTTCGGCCAATCTTGTCCACATTAAAGGTTCAAAAACTTTTCATTATTAGCTGGGACAGGTAATTGTCTGAAAAGAACCAAATTAGACTTAGAGCGAGTGTGGACTCCTCCATCATGGGGACTATTTTCACCTAAAACATTCTTTTACATTAAGTGGACAGGAATTTGTCCGACAAGCACCTAGGGAATAAACTGGAGTAAGAAAGCCAATCATGAAACCATCACCTGATCTACCAACGCCACCAGCATAATCATCAGGGTCAAACCGCCAGCTTGGTTGGCTGAGCATATGATTATGTCACCCATAAGTGAGAATCACCCTCTATGGCATCCAACAAAGCCACACTCCATTGTGCATTTGTCAGAGTAGCTGACACCATTGTGTTAACCAAGAATCACACTTGCAGCTCATCAAGGGAGTCTAACACCTGATTGGCAATCTCTACATATGAAATGGACGAGCCCACCCCTGAGGTTGGGATGTGACTGGGACTGAAGCCTTCAGGACAAAGTATTCAGTAAGGAGCTCCACCACCACATGGGAGCACCCACCAAATGCGCCAACTGACCATATGAACAGTAAGAATGAGCACTAACTTCAGGTTCATATAATAAACTGAGATCATTACATCGCCAACTTCAATCAGAAGGGCGGAAATGGCAGACACTAAGGTTCAGTAGATTATGTCATGGAAATGGCAATTAAATTGAGACTGACCTGCCAGTTGGGGTGTGTGAGCACTGTTGGGATTCTACCCACCTTACTAGCCTTCTAGACTGCCATGGATCACTAGGGGATAATTTCCTATGGTGAGTGAATTGGATATTAGTTGACCCTAATTTTAGGGCTAATAATGTTTAGGGATCTTAAGTAACTTGTTATGTTCAGATCCATTAGGGATTAATCTGGATGAATGCTTAAAATCTTGTCAGGCAGATTTGATGACGAAATGGGGGCATATGATAGTTGAATGATGATTAACTATCAGGTGTACTGATTGGTAACAATTGGGTTTCATCACTGACCAATTGGTAATTTAATGAGCAAGTTGTGAGGCGAGTGATACCACCTGCAACTAGTGAATTGATTAGTTGGTTTGCGACCTACCATACTGGGTAGCAAGTTTCATTACCTAAGCAGGTCACTCACCAAATATGGTTGGTTTACTGGGATCAAGTGGGAAACGTTAGGAACACGTTTTCTGACTCTGTCTGTTTTAGGTCTTGAGGATGTCTGATGTTGGGATCCTAACCAGATGGAGAAGACCAACGCTGGTGAGACATCAAATGGAAGATCAACGGCAATGGCTGCCATTTCATGGATGAGGCGTCAATCAAGGGTTAAGCGCCAAATTCCCTCTATTATTCCCCTGATAATTCACATTAATAAAGAGTTTAATTTAGCAGAATTCATTGTTGGTTTTATTTTTATTCAAATCAGAAAATTATTGCTGTGTGCTCTAATTGGGGACTCTTTAGTAGGATAAAGAGTAAGGATTGAGGATACTTATAAGAGATGCTGAGCTTAGATGGGAATCACTGTAGACTCTGTGAGACCAGAGGAAAAGCCATAAACTTAGGGATCTGAGCGTGGATCATGTTAGGCGGATAAGGGTATAAGTCCCTACTGACAACATCAAGAATATATGTGGATAAATACAGGTCAAGAGTTGGACCATAACGGGTTATCTATTCAACTAAGGATAATAGTCTTCACACTATTATCAATCAACTATTTTCTATTATCAGATAACGCAAGTTATGCACATATAAATCCTGTGCAGCTGAATTTTAGGAAACTATTGGTCTTTAACAATTAATGAAACCCTTTAAATTTTAACAATTGGTGCTCACTACAGGTGGTAGTTGAGTAGGATACACAGTATAAGATGTCACATAAGGAAGGTGTAGAAATGTTTCCAATTTGACAATGAGTTACTAGGGAAAGTAACGTCATTAAAAAAATAAAGAAAAAGATTTTGTCCAAGAAGTTTTATTCTTGAAGACAGAACTTGAAGTGGATTGCATTTAATTGCTTTCACTCAGCTCAGATGTGGAGCAACTAGTGGTGCAAATTGAAGAACAGACGCATTGGAAATGTGAATGTGACCCCTATATAGTGAATGACACCAAAGAAGATAATCAATATTTGGGTAAAGGACTTGCAGCCTAGATATGGAACTGTCTAGTGCTGCAAGAGAACCTGTTCCACCAGGCATCTACTTAAGATGAAGATTATCAGAAGGGCCAAATTGGGTTGAAATTGGGTCTTCTTGAAATGGGTCCCAAGGTGTTGTGTTTAGATGAGAAACTAGATGAGACATTGGATGGAATTGATACAGAAAGCAATCAATTCAGATATTAAAAGCAATACCCCTGTAGAGAACGAGGTCAAAAAATGAAGTGATTGATAAAAGATAGTGGAGGGAATCATTTGACCCAATTTTATATAATCAATGATGCAGAAATTGCTAAAGATGAGGTCATCAATTCAATATAAAAATAAATGAAGTTAACAAACAATATGCAATCTGCATGATTAAGGGATTGTTTCTAGATCCATTATTGGATTTACTTCACATGTTTTAGATGGCAACGAATGCCAAAAATTGTTTCAAAAAAAAATATGATAATAGCAAATTGAATGGAACTGCCAATTAATGAGAAATTCACAATTTTGTGAGATACAAAGAATCAGGTATCAGTTGCTGAAATATGAAATGAAATTAGGTCCTGACAGAAGAATGACAAGTCAGGAAAAAAAGGTCTATTGAATGCAAACATTTGCGAGAATTGCCCAAGTTGGCAAATGTTGCATATACATGAAGAAACAGTGCTGCTGGTTATATAGTGAAAAAGGCTAATACTAAAAAACCAAAAGTATTGGATCCAAAAGAAAATAATTACAATGTTCCCAAAGGACCACTGAACCATTAAAATGGTTATGTCTGATATTTTGGTTAAGTACTAAAAGAGGACCACTGAACCAAATTAGATGTTTAATTATCAAAAGAATAAGATTTTGAACCATGAAAACTGGTAGGTCAGAGTATATCTAAGAACCATTTTGTATGAAGGGGAAAAGAAGGACATCTGGACCTAATTTTAGGTTAAAGTCTCATTGCAAAAGAAAAGTAAAAAATAGGTAAAAAGATATATCTATATATTATATAGAAAAATTCCATGATTTTGGGACCCTCTATGATATAAGATTACAAGCAGGGGTGATCAAGAGCATTAATATATTGGTTACTTGAAGGTAACTTGCTGATCTGATGGACAAACAGCAGGAAGAGGTGCTCAAATTATCTGACAAGTTTTAGGAAGTATTTTCCCAGAATGGCCACAATTTGAGATATTCAAGGAATGTCATCCACAAAGTTATCACTGAGGAAAATTTGCCAATAAGATAAGACCAATTTGATAATCAAAGATGGCTAAAGTGGTAGTGAAAGAGGAGATCAAAAAACTATTGAAGCTACAGGATTATAAATTATGAGATAATCCATTGAGTTGGAGCTTCTCATCACAATGTGGATGGAATTATTGAGGTTACCAATGGTGTAAGTGGTATACAAGCAAGTGGATGAGCTATTCCAGAGAATGGTCAAAGGAGAAATTGGTAACAAGCCCCGAGAAATCCAAGGTGTGCTTCATAAGCAATGAAAAACACTGAGACCAAGGATGGACAAGATTTTAAGAGGATTGATGGAAAACAATTACTATTCCCAAGACTGTTGGAACAAGTGGCAATTGTTTAAGCTGCACATAAAGTTGTTGGGCATGGAAGCCTGAGAAAGATGAGCAATCACTTTTGCTAGTGTTAAAATCTTGGGCTTTGTTGGCTCGCTTTTAGACCTGGATTTCAACTGCACAGATTATGGATCCTGGCGTTGATTATTTAAATGAGATAGATAGACTGGGGTAATAATAGTATGAAGACTATTATTGTTGTTGATTGCCCAAAAGCCAAGTTGAGAGTAAAGTCCAACACCAAACTGGTGCTTCTTCCTCTTGTAGATATTCTGATCTGGTAGGAAGCACTTTCCCTAGTCCCCTCTCAAAGAGCCAAGTGGAGATTTTGATATTGCCAACCTACGGATATCTGATCCTTGCACTCTTCTCTTAAGAGTAAATTTAAAACAACCAATGTTTAACATCTAAGCTAATATCAATTTGAATTTAATTTTATTAGGGAATTATTTGGGGTTTTTATAGTTAGAAGTGGCACACAACTTTTCAGCTGTCCAATGAGAATATTTGTGCTCCTATATTGGTTTTGACCCTTAGTGTTAGGCACCAAATCTCGTCAGGTACCGTTGCCTTGGGTTTTTTAGGCAGCATAATCCTCGGGCGTTCAGTGGACCAAACAATTGGTATTAGGTACTCAAAACTGATTGTTTCAGCTGATGACAGTTCCACTCTTCCTCCGGCGTTCAAATGTTTTATTAGTTTCTGATGACTCCAATCCATTCCACTCTGAATGATTCTCTATAAATTGACTATTGGGTATTATCCCAATATAGAATTATTGCTTAATTTCATCAGGGATGATGCCTGACAAAATTATCTGTCAGCAGCCTCAAATATCATCAGGGATGATGCCTGACAATAATTCATTAGTCATCAACTTCTAATATCATTGGGGATTCCACCTGACAATATTCTCATCAATTGGCCACTATTGCTGACCCTCTACAATTATAACTTAATCATTGAATCTCATATTCGGTCAAAGGGTTGGATTATGTGGTCAACTGTAATTCTGAAACCCAGTATTATTACTGGGAGTCTGAACTATGATGTAGCGGATTATCTGGCTTTCTTTGTGGTGTGCAATTTTCACAAGCCTCACAGAACATGTCTAGATATTGAATGGTCCACCCTGGATTTGCCTGGCATATGGTTTCCATTGACATGATAGAACACTAATTGTGAGTACAGGGGGGTCAGACACTTAGTTGCAATCACCCATTTGACTAGATAGGTTGAGACTAAGGACCTGGCAAAAGTGGATGCTACAAGCACTGCAAGGTTTATCCTGGATCAAGTCATATAATGCCATGGATGCCTGCAAGTCTTGTTGATTGACAATGGAACAAATTTCACGTCCTACATGATCCCAAGATTGAATGAGATAATGAGGATCCAAAGAGTCATGTCATTACCTTACTGGCCTGAAATAAACAGATAGGTAGAATGGATCAATGGAACGCTGACCACAACGCTGAGGAAGCTGGTCACAGGGAGAACCTCCACATGAGGAACATATCTCAGTTTAGTGACCTTTTCATATAACATAAGTCACCATATGGCAATGGAAAAATACCGTTCAGATTACTATATGGAATGAAGGCCACTTTACGCCAATTCTATATTCAGTAATTGAATCAATACTGGGGATGAGTTCCAGCAGTACCTGATCTGATTTTCAAATATACTGATCAAGATGCAATTGCAAGAATTTGATATGACCTTAAAGAAGAGAATCAAGGCAAAAATGATATATGGTAAGAACTGACTGGCATTATCATAGTACCAAGTAGTCAATGAAATTGCCTATTACAATACACATGGTTCAGAAGAAGAAATAATCTGGATGTGTTGTGGTTAGGTACATTCAAGATATTGCCAAGATGGCAATTGATGCCTATGCAATAAGAATCTTTTTGATGGAAGGATTGTGAATTGAGTCCATGCTAAATACCTAAAGAAGTGGATCAAAGAAAGAATATCAATAAGAGTTTTAAAGGACCGCTGAAACATTGAAATGGTTATATCCTAATAATTTGGTTAAGTCCTAAAAAGGGACCGCTGAATCAAAATAGATGGGTAAGTCTTGAATAATAAGGCCTCTGAACCATAGAAAACTGGTAGATCAAAGTATACCTTGTAATCAGTTTGGGGAATAAATAAAAAAGATGGACCTCTAAACTGAGTGAAGGTCTTGTCCCATATAAAAAAAAATAAATAGAAGATTGATAAAAATATATGGGAAAACCCCCTTTAAAAGCACATAAAAATCATTATTTTATATTTTTTGGTTATCCTTGACTTGGGAACATTCCACCTATGTCACCTTTTGGGGGAGGGTGAACGTATAATAGTAGGGTTGAATAAGCCATCAAAATCTATTTGATCATATGCTAGCAAGTCTAGACCTACTCAAAGCCAAGTTTGTTGAGCGGAGGCTGATCTTTGTGATAATGCAATGAGGGGAAGGGAGGTGGAGATATTGGTACTTGCCAAATGTAATACCCCTTATTGGGGAGGGAAGAAACAGAACAAGAAGAGGCAGTCAGTAAATAACCACAAGTAATCCCAATATGGCACTGAAGCCAGAAGACAAGTCTTGAGCAACTTCTTAATGGGATTTGTCAAGAACATTGGACATATGAGCCAGCAAGTGCAAGGGAAAATAGGCGGGAGTTGTCAAAATATACCCCAACTAAAGCCATAAGGGGAAATTACAGATGGGCCACACTAGAAATGATATAGTTGTGAAAGGAGCGGACAGCATCCTGAAGACAATGACTATGAGCTTCTTGAATCCAAAAGCAGAATGAGCAATGGAATCTGGGGGGTGTGGAAGCTTTGTGGCCCAACTTCAAAGAACTTGGATGGCAAAATGAAGGTCATAGGCTGCAACATCTCAATCTAGGATGTTTTTTGATTGGAGGGATTCAGAGCTATGGACAGAGCCTCATTCACTCAGGTCCTCAATTCTGCATGAGGGGAGTTCAAAATGTTCACAATTTCTGATGGTCAGTTTGGTTGACAGAACAGCTGGTTTATAAAAATGCTGAGTCAGTAAAAGAAACTCCAGAAGCAATTCAGATCCAGCAAGGAACAATCAATCAATATCAGATGGCATTGCTTAATGAAGTTTGATGATGATATTAGGAGTATCTGTGAAATGAGCTTAATCCAGAAGATTAAAAATTTTAATTTTAGAATCAAAAACAGAGGGAGGATTGGCTGTGAGTCATTTGAGATGATTGCTAATCTGGTTTTGTCAGGGTTGGATACCATTTCCAATAGTTTTGCAGAAGGACTGGCTATGGGTACTTGACTGGGAGTATGAGTCTAAGGGACCATAGAAGAGACTTCGTTGCACAGATTGACTCATCAGTTGGAAGAGCTGAGCATCTTTATTAGACAGGCTGTCAACAGTTTCTGGTCTCAAATTCCAAATTTAACATATGAGCTGCACAATAGGGGGGATGTTGTACTTTTTATAATAGGTGACATTAATCACTTTGGTATCAAATAAGCTCTAATTCTGGATAAACTAATCTCAAAACTAATGAAACAAACGTTTCATAAAAGGAATAAGAATGATATGAGCAAAGAAGTTATTATGAGAAAATGATAAGAGCAACTTAAATGAGCATTCTTAGTTGAGCCATGAGACAAACCTCAATGGAAGTGAACTCCTGTTGAGGATGAGGTGGAAGATCAGGAAATAAAGGACTCCAGACCAAGATCTTGAACATGACAATGGGTCATATGCCCTGACTGGGGTGAAACTGGATTTCTGGGACTAGCATTGTCACAAGTAAATCAATCAGCTCAGAATGACAGAGGGTCATGAGGACTGCACTCTAAGAAGGCCGTAGCAAGGAGGAAAAGGAAGAGAACCACATGCCAAAGGTTGTCCTGAGTATAGTTGAGTGCATATTGACTGTGTTCTTCTATAAATAAAGAAAGATTCTACCTGGTCCAAAGCAGTATTCTCTTGTCCTGATCCTATTCTCGCTGGAAATCTAGGCAAGAGGGGAAATATGTTGGGATTTTTGCCCGCCTTTCCAGCCTCCTAGATTATCTGTGAATTACTAGGGGATTATTTTGATAGGAAGTGAATTGGATATCAGTTGACCACAATTTTTGGCTAATAATATTCAGGAGATTTTAGGTGATTTTCCAGGTTCAAATCCATTGGGAATCAATCCTGGTGAATGCTCAAAATCTCGTTGGGCAGAGTTGCCAATATAATGAGGGCATCTAATAGTTGATCAATGATTAACTTTCAGGTGTACCAATTGAAATTTGTTAGATTTCATCACTGACAATTGGGAATTTAATGAGCAAGTTGTGAGTTGAGTGATACTGCCTGAAACTAATGAATTGATTATTTGGTTTGTGACTTGCCATAATGGGTAACAAATCCCATTACCTAAGCAGGTTGCTCAACAAATATGGTTGGTTTGCTTGGATTAAGTGGCTAACGTTAGGGACCCGTTATCTTACTCAGTCTATTTAGGTCTTGAGGATGTCCAATGAAGGAATCCTAACCAGATGGAGAAGACCATTGCTTATAAGACACAAAGGGAAGTTCAATGGCGACAGCTGCTGTTTCATGGTTGATGTGCTAACTGAGGGTTAAGTGCCAAATTTCCCCTTTAAATTCCCTTCATAATTCAAACTAATAGAAACACTAAGTTAGTAGAATTCATTATTGCGTTAATTTCTATTCAAATAAGTTTTAATTTTTAATTCTAATTTATTTGGGGAAGACCAACCAGGGGATGGACACTTCTGATAAGACAAACAACAAAACGAACTTCAGTGAGAGGAGAGCACCCCAGAGAAGCAGATGGCATCTCCTGTTGCCAGTGGGAACGCCAAGAGAAGGAATGGGGGTTATGTGTGCAGGGGCTTGCACCACTATTGAGCATGTATGTAGGAAGGGGTCTGAAACGATGAACCAAATTGGGAACCAGGATGAGACCATCTGGTGGCAACGGGGTAGGAGGTACCCAAACATTCACGCTTGAAAATGGTCCACAAGGTGCGACTGGAACTGACGTAGAGCTTCCTGGAGGGTGGGAGTGGAGCTTGAGATAACATCCAAGACAATCATATGGATAGTCCACATAGCGATTGCAACTACTAAGGCACAGAGGGAAGGTGGTGGAGGGGAAACCATGGATAAAGCAAACATGTCCTGAGACAGGCTGATGGGCTGTGCCTGATCCTGATCCTGGCGAAGGAGACGTTGTACCTCACAACATATCACTTTTGATGTAGGGCACTTCTCCAGGCGGTGAACCAACGTTCCATACTGGCCACACATAACACAAGATGAGTGCAAAATGTTAGAGCGCTCGACAGTATGGTATGCCCATCTCAAGCAGTGCCACGCATGGGAGCAAATATGTGGCTGCAGAAGAGGATGGTGGGAGTACTTCCAAATGGCTTTATGGGTATTGAGGGAGTAGGGGATGTCCACCATGTCCAGGTAGTCCACTCTGGCTATGGTAGGGGATCTCATGGGTATCACTCCGTTCAGAATGGGTAGTCCTTGTACTCCCCTGGTTGAACTGAGGAGAAGGGCACCCCCTCTGGGCGGTGTGCCCACAGATTCAAATTCTCCACTCAGCGCTCCGCATGGAGAGGAGAATTCTTTTGAAGTGGGGTGACGTCTCATGTGGGCCCGCAGCATAAGGATGTGAGGCGAGATACTTTAACAAAGAGTGGGGGTGAGTAGGGTTGCTGAGGCCCAAGGTGTGGGAGAAGTTGGAGCAGGCTGCGTGGGACCAGTGCTGGTCTGAGATCATAGGGCTGGTGATGGCGGCGATCCAGGTTCCAAGGATTTTGGCATCATGTGCCTCAAAGTTGAGCAGGCCCATAACGTTACTATGGCGAGGGCCAAACGTGACATCCAGGTGCACCATCAGTGGGCTTAACCAAAGCCACCCTTGTAGAAGGGCGTATAATGACTTGAATAAACAAGGGGAAAAAGCGATGGCGTGGACTCCAAACCAAACTTTAGAAAGAAGCATATAGTTGGCTAGCACTACCCTTCCTGTAAGAGAGGTCTGGCGGGCTTTGAGGGAAGTTATGCGTTTTGTAACATTGTCTAGGATATGGTTTTCCATCACCGTTGAGGTGTACCCTCTCGCCTCCAGCCACACCCCAAATGGCGGACAGGACCAACGGTGGGTCGTGGCACAAAGGGGAGCACTAGCAGGGCGGAGTGAGGTGGGCAGGGCAAGCGATCCTGTGAGCTATCTTATGAGGCTGGTAGAAAACGGGGCGCTGGGGCCCAGCGAGCTTGATACCAACCAAGGAGGACAATTTCAGTTTTGGAGGCGTTAAGTGCAGCATTACTTACCCTGGAGTAAACCTGGATAGTATCTTCAAGCGCACGTGCATCATGATTCTTAGACACCCCAACCACACAATCATCAGCAAACGCCAACATCTTGACTGGTGCTTAGCCTTGCACATGGACACCAGTAAGTTGGGCATTCACATTTTGAAGAAGTGGGTCAAGGCTGAAGTTACACAAGAGTGGTCTAAGAGGGTCCCCTTGGAGTAGGCCCCTTTGAGGGCGGACTACATCCGTGAGGAAGCCAGGGCTACGCACAGCCAGTGTGGTGGATTCCGTTAGCAACGTCACCCAATTAATGAAACAAAAGGGTGGCGGAACTTGTGGAGGCAGGCTCTGAGGTAATCCCAGTTGACTCTATCATAGGCCTTCTGATGATCTAAAAA